>JANSVA010423611.1:0-20317 GCA_025504915.1 Erythroxylum reticulatum | reverse complement strand
CATAATATATTATTAATAAGTCATAATGTTAGTACAAAAGTCACATATGTCCATTGGCCTAGGGCATACTACTAACAATAATATCCCCACCTATTAGAGCAATTAGGTAAGAATTTCGAGGACAAAATATCTTAAGGAGGGGAGAATTGTAACGTCTCGTTATCCTATGTTAAGGGTTAGAAACCTAGAATAATGTATATGAGAGTTTATTGAGACGTTAGAAAGTGCATTTCATGCTCATGCATAATATAGCATACACACACACATGGTAATTAATTTTTTCACATTATAATGATTGTACATGCATTCATTGACATTTTTCAAGTATAATTGATTTATAAATGTGATAATATTTGGAATTGGGGATTATAGGTGTTAAAAATTAATTTGGAGAGTTCATTTATTGACTCAAAATTTTTTGTGAAAATTTGGGAAATTTCTTAAATTTTGGGTATTTTTGGACTAGGAAAAATGTCAAGTGGCAAGACAATTCATAAATGGTAGTAGAATTAACTATCAAATGGCAATGAAAATTTTTATAAATGACATTTGGATTTAATGACACACGTCATTAAAAATTGGGAGACAATTGGAGTAGAAATTGGAGACAAATGGACTAGTTAAATAAGAGAAACCAAGTGAGATCATACGAAGTGGACATGTGGCAAGTGACAAGTGTCACTTACCAAGCCTTGCATCCACCCCTCTACGACACTCTCTCCTAAGTGAAAGACCATTTCATTTTTTTATTTTCTTTCACTTTATTCATTTGCTCTTACCTATTGTAATTTCTCTTCTCATCTTCTTTAATCTTCTTCATCTACGACATTCACATCTCACCTCATCAACATTGGAGCTTACTCTCACCTTCATTTGCTACTATCATTTTTTCTATCTTCTTCATATTTGTCATTAAATACCTATCCCTATCACCTTTGGAATGATGAAGATTGTATGAAGCTTGGGAGCTAAGGTTAAATTTGATTTGAAGACATTGAAACTAAATCAAGTAAGTTATGCTTTAATCATCATGGGTAATGTTAAATGAAACGAATATGATGAGTAATTTGAGATCGATGAATTGATCATGAAATTGTTATGTGTGAGTTGTGAGTGTTGAAATGTTTATGCAAATGTCTTTCTTTTGTATATGTGATGATTAATGATTCATCAATTGATATAAAAATAATTTAGAGTTAGAATAAATCCAAAAAGGATATTGAAAGAAGTGCAAAAAAATTGATTTATGAATGGATATTTTCATGTTCGGTTTTTTATGATTAAAAACTTAGATCATTGGTTGTTTTAGAAATGGATTGCATTGAGTATTGAAGTTAAGGAAAAGGTAAGTGTTGTTTCTTGAAAGGAGAGGAACTAGGATGAAGGTTTAGAGATAAAGTGATAATGGTGTTTAAAGTAGGCTGGAATATGTTGGCTGTAACATTTTCACTATATATGCATCTATATTTTAGCCATAACTTGATATGTAGATATCCAAATGGGATTATTTTTTATTTTGGATTAAATTACAAACAAATGGCCACATTTTCATAAAGACATCTAATTCAAAATCTATCTTTAAGAGTTTCAAAATTAGACTTGAAGTTGAGTACTGGATGTAGTGCGACTTGAGAACAGTAGGTAGTTTTATGATGTCATGAGATGAGAAGAATTAATGTAATAGTTCAAAATGAAATGAAAGTGAAAAATTAAGTAGAAAATGTGCAGAAAATATATGATGAAAGTGTATAAAAATATGTTCTATTTTGGTGTTTAAGATCAAGCATGGATTCTGAATTGCGTGTGGATGATATTGAACTAAAATTGAGATATAAATGAAGAAGTTATGAACTTGAAGTGATGAATTGTGAAAATGAATTGTTTGATACATATGAATGAGATATATTATGGAAAAAGGATTGGATTACATGAATGATGAGATTTAGTTGAAAAATGATGAATCAAACGAGTTAAGGTTTGAAAGTTTAATGCAAACAATTTGGTGGTTAAATTAGTATGAAATGATGTTGCATTAGAGAATATGAATTTGAGAAAATTTGGAGTGAAAATGATGTTAGAATATGAGTAGAAATTGTGGGAAATGTTGTTAAGTGTGATATTTTTCTCATATGCCTATTAGACGGACTTAAGGTCCTTGGAAGGACCTTCTCGGGTCTCCTAACTTCCTCAATTCTGTTCATGTTCGTTTGGAGGGACGTATCTCCACTGAGCGGACATCCTGAGGACGCTTACATAAAACTACAATTTTAACCCTCCAAACATGGAAAACTCTCTTCAAGCTCTTCATAAAAGATGTAGAAATCGAAGTCCTCTTCGAAAGCATCCTAGAATGACATTAATCCAACATCCACAACAAAAGTTATGCCTTTTCCCAAGACTATGTAGATATATAAACTATTGACTTGTTAATGTTTACCTATGAGGTATTTAGGCTTGAGTGTGATCTTGAATGAGCCTAGTTAATGATGAATTGAGTGATTAAAGTAAGGAAAGTGTATTAGGTATTAAGGAATGATTTAAAGATCATGTTAATTAGTTATGAGATGCATATTAAGGAAATGTACCTGGGATTGTCATTGAGTATGCATTGTACATAATCCATATGCATATATGTGCATAAATGAATACTTATAATTGTGTAAAGTTATGATGTGTACAAATGTGTAAGTATTACATCATTTAGAAGAACAAATTGAGCAACAACATCCAAACGTTGCCGGGACTTCGAGACAGTAACTTTCTGGAGCAAACTGTGAGTAACCTAGATGGTCTCACTTAAATAATTGTTTGTTTTAAATTTTGTATTGAATTATGTTGTGAATTTGATTTTGTTGATTCTGTACATTGAATGTCCAAGGCGTTTAATGCATGAATGACTTATTGGAAGTGTTCCTTGTATGTGAATTTGTCAAAATAAATGATTCTCAATGTATATATTAGATGTCGGACTAAAGTACAAAGATAAATATGAACGTGAATGTGATGCATTTCATTACATGAATGTATGAATAGATAATGAAAGTTGTGACCTAAATAGCCACCAAAATTGAGCTTAAAACACAGAATGTGATTAAAAGTCAAAGGCTCGCTATGTATAATGAGCCCTGTATCCCCAATGGATAAGGGACAGCTAAGAATGAGCCCAGCATCCATAATGGATATGGGTCAATTATAGGCAATCACTCACAACAATGTAATAATCAGAAATGAGTCTCATGAACATTGCATATACATTTAAACTGTATGTTTGAATGATTGAAATGTACGATTGACTTGTATCTGAATCAGAACGTGAAAATTGTGAACAGAGTGCTATGTAATGCTACAAGATGATAAATAAAATGATGCGATTTATATGGATATATGATGTGATGTGTAATATGATTTGAGTGAACCATCGAGGGTGGTTACCTCACTGAGTTTGCAAAACTCAACAACATTGCAACATTGATATTTCAAGACCAAGAAAGCACACTAGTGACAAAGAGACTCCACAAGAAACATAGTTTTTGTACTTTTGAATAGAAGAAATGGTTCAAAGGTCGGTCAGGTGAGATTGAAGGATCTAGTTAGAAATATTTGTATAATTCGTTATGTTTGTAGTGTGTTCTGTAATTAGTCTAGATAATGTACATATTTGTATGATTTTGTAAATTTATAATGTATATTCAGTTTTTATGATGAGGAATTTTGGATTTTTAATTATTGTATCTTTCTTTATGATGCCTTATAAGAGAATATCACTGCTCTAAGATTCCATTATTATAGGTTATATACTGGAATGTCCTCAGGGCGTTACATTCTAGCATATACTCTGTGATAGTAGGGTGTTGCAATTTTTGGTATCAGAGCATGATTGGCATCCATAGGAACATATAGGAATATTAGACATGAAATATCATGAGAAATGAAGATAATAATTGAAATTATTGTTTATTATAGGTCATCCGAAATTATTGTTTATTATAGGTCATCCGCCATAGGTGATTAAGTGGGACAGTCAACTGACCTATAATCAGTATAAGCTAGTAGAGAGTCTTCTATACCTTGACCAGAGAGAATGCCTCCCAAAATTCCCGAGAGAAGGGAAAGGAGGTAATGATAAATAGTGATGGCAAGGGGCTCTGGACTTCTACAGAAGTACAGACCCTATAGAGATTGAGGGATGGCTAGAGAGAATGGAGAAAGTTTTTGATCAAATAGATTGCGAACCAGACGAGAAGTTCGACTACACAATTTCTTTATTGCAAGGCCCCGCTTACTAATATTGGAAGATTGTTCTAGGTAGTACTACCATGCCTTGTAATCTGAAGTGAAAAGACTTTCTAAAGGTCTTCAGGGAGAACTACATACACAAGATCTATTTAGATAAAAAGATGAAGGAGTTTTCGGATTTGAAGCAGGGCAATTTATCAAGGTAGAGTTTGAAATAAAGTTTAACGAACTGATGGGATATGCTACTGCCTTGATTCCTACTGAGGAAGACAAATGTAGGATATTTAAAGATGGGCTGAACATGGAGATCAAGACAAGATTAGCAATCACTAACTTAAGCAGTTTTACTGAGCTAAGAGCTGCCTCAATCAGAATTGAGCAGCTATGGAGAGAGGGACAAGCAGAGTATAGGTAAGGATCTAGAATGATGAGGCCCAGTGAATTTCAGGGTGGTTCTAGCAATAGGTTCAATAAATGCCAAAATAGATCCTTTCGACCACCAGCTAGATCAAGACAGTTGGGGTTTAGACAGAGGAGTAGCTTTATGTAGTTTGGCAGTGGAAGAGGAGCAGTAGCGAGTCATTTGGCCAATTATGAACATTATGGGAAGAAGCACAGTGGTGAGTGTTAGAGACTATCTAGAGGTTGCCTTAAATGTAGCTCTTTTGATCATCAAATTAGAGATTGTTCTACCATTATTAGAGCCCAGTCTGGTATGAAAGGGGGATTAGTGTGTAGAGTTACTATCTAGTAGAGCCGAGCTAGTGAGTCTGGACAGAGAGGTTGTGGCACAAGCAGGATGAGATTTGGAAGTCTTACTGTAAGGATTGAGGTGCAGAGCAACTGATTGGAGTCTCAAGCCAGATTTTATGCCATGATCAGACAGGAGGCTCAGGATTCTCCTGATGTTGTTGCAGGTGCATTATTTATTTTTGGTTGTGAAGCATTTGCATTATTAAATCCTGGATCTACGCATTCTTTTATCGCACTACACCTGGCATCTAGGTTGCATTGTGATAGAAGATAGTTGAAATATGGATTAAAGGTGAGTACATCGATAGGTAGTACTACAATAATAGGAGAAGTCTATAAGAGGTGCATGATTAAAATTGATCAGGCATAATTAGAGGCAGATTTGATTATACTATAGTTAAGCGAGATAGATATTATCCTAGGCATGGATTGGTTAACTATTCATAAGGCTATCATGAACTACTATACTAAGGAGGTGATATTAGAATCTCGTAATCAACTAAAAGTAGTTTTCCGGGGTATTATTCTAGCAGTGCCAGCCAGGCTGATCTCATTTGTGAGTGCATTGAGGTTGATTCAGGGGCATGTGAGGCTTATTTGGACCATGTCATCGATACTTGAACTGAGCAGAATGTGTAGAACGTTCCTATAGTTAGGGAATTCCTGGATGTGCTTCCCACTGAGTTATCTAGTTTATCTCCAAATTGAGAAACAGAGTTCACGATTAACCTGGTTCTAGGTGCTACCCATATATCTATTCCTCCATATATGATGGCACTTGGGGAACTAAAGGAATTGAAGGCTCAGTTACTAGAGTTGCTGGAAAAGGGTTCCATTAAACCCAATGTATCACTATGGGGAGCTCCATTTTTGTTTGTGAAGAAGAAAGATGGAACTTTGAGATTATGCATCGATTATAGGCAACTGAATCGAGTGATAGTAAAGAACAAGTACCCATTTTCTGGAATTGATGATTTGTTTGATCAATTGCAAGGAGCAGAGGTTGTCAGTTGAAGATAGCAGAGGCTGGTGTACCGAAAAGTGTGTTCAGGAGCAGGTATGGGCATTTTGAGTTCTTAGTAATGTCGTTTGGCTTAATTAATGACCCAACTACATTCATGGATGTGATGAATAAGGTGTTTCAGCCCTACGTGGATAGATTTGTAATTATGTTTATTGATGACATCCTAGTGTATTCAAAGAGCAGAGAAGAACATACTGAGCATCTGAGAGTAATTTTTCATAGTATGACGTAGAAACAGGTGTATGCAAAATTTAGTAAGTGTGAATTTTTGTCAGACCAAGTAGTGTTTTTGGGTTATACATACAAGTAGATCCGAAGAAGATAGATGTAGTAATGATATGGGAAGCCTAAAAAAATATATCAAAAATATGAAGTTTCTTAAGATTGGTCGGATATTATTAGAGGTTTGTCAACAGATTCTCGTTGATCTCAACCCCTCTAACTATGCTTTTGAGGAGGAATGTAGCTTTCAAATGGAAGGATGACTGTCAGAATATTTTTAAGGAGTTGAAGCATCGGTTGACTATGACACTGGTGTTAACTATTCCATCGGGAACTGAAGGATGTGTAGTATATAGTGATGTTTTACATCAAGGATTGAGATGTGTGCTGATGTAGTATGACAAGGTGATAGGCTACACATAGAGATAATTAAAGTCTCACAAGACAAATTATCCAGTACCTGATTTAGAGCTTCCTACAGTTATTTTTGCTCTAAAGATATGGAGACATTATTTGTATAAAGAGACATTCCGGATATATCAGAAGGAATTAAATGTGAGACAGAAGAGATGGATAGAGATGTTGAAAGACTATGACTATACGATTAAGTATCATCAGGGTAAAGCTAATGTGGTGGCAACTGCATTAAGTAGAAAGTCGAATAAGAGTGTAGCTCAAATTAATATATCAACATTACTAAGCTTAATTCAATTGAGAGCACTAAATGTGGAGTTGAATCTAGAGTAGAATGAGTCATTGATTGGTACATTGAAGCTGAGACTGATGTTGCATGACAGAATCTGAAAAGTTAAGAGAAAAGATCCTAAAATGGTGAAGCTTATTGAGAGGTTAAAAATGAAACAAGATTATGAGTTTAAAATGAGAGACGAGGCACTGTGGCTAACACAGACGCTATTTGTGCCTAATGTGGATGATCTGATGAAAGAAATTCTATAAGAAGCTCATAATGTTACACGTCCTGGTACTACCAAGATGTATAACACGTTAAAGCAACATTTTTGGTCTACCGGATAAAGAAGCAAATAATGGATTATGTTGCTAAATGTTTAACATGCCAGTAGGTTGAGGCTGAGCATGAGGCTCCAATTGGGAAGCTACATTCATTACCTATTTTAGAGTAGAAATGGGAACAAATTACAATGGATTTCGTAATGGGATTGCCAAAGACTCCGAGGCAGAATGATGTTATATGGGTTATGGTTGATAGATTAATTAAGTCGGCCCATTTCTTACTAGTGAGAGAGAATAACTCACTAGACTAGTTGGCCCGAAGGTATGTGAATGAGATCGTTAGACTTCATGGGGTTCTAGTGTCCATTGTATCAGACAGGGATCTCAATTTTACTTCGAGCTTATGGAAGAGCTTACAGTCAGCTATGGGTACAAAGTTAAACTTCAGTACTGCATTTCATCCTCAAACAGATGGACAGAGTGAGAGGATAATCAAGAATGTTGAGGATATGCTCAAGGCATATGTATTAACGTTTCAAAGAGTATGGGATCAGTACATAGCTTTAATTGAGCTTACATATCATAACCACTATCGCAGTAGTATCGAAATGGCTCTGTATAAGGCATTATATGGTAGAAAATGTCGGCCGCCTCTATATTGGGATGAAAAGGGTTTGGAATGATTAAAGGCCCATAATTGATGCAAGATTCAGTAGATAAGGTGAAATTGATCCGAATTTGAATTAATGCAACTTAAGATAGAAAAAAGAGTTATATGGATCAGCACCAAAGGGATATGGAATACAATGTAGGAGATAAAGTGTTTATGAGAGTATCACTTTAGCAAGGAGTGTAAAGGTTTAATAACAAGGGCCAACTAATCCCTAGGTACATTGGTCCTTAAGAGATCATTGAGAGGATAGGACCATTGGCATAAAAGTTAGCTTTACCGAATGTGATGTCTCAGTTATACAATGTATTTCCTGTGAGTATGCTCAGAAGATACCGATCTAATCCAATGCATGTGATACCAGCTCAAGAGATTAAAGTTGCTAGTAACATAAGTTATGTTGAGGAGCCGATCAAGATAGTGGGATCTTAGATAAAACAGCTAAGAAACCAAGTAATTCCACTGGTGAAAGTTCTTTAAATCACTCAACTAAGGAAGTAACTTAGGAAACGGAGGAGCACATGCGGAGACAATATCCCCTCCTATTCGAACAATTAGGTAAAAAATTCAAGGACCAAATTTCTTAAGGAGGGGAGAATTGTAACATCCTATTATGCCATGTTAAGGGTTAGAACCTAAAATAGTGTCTATGAGAGTTTATTAAGAACTTAGAAAGTGCACTTCCTGCTCATACGAAATATAGCACACACACACACGTGAATATTGATTTTTGTATATTACAATGATTATACATACATTCATTGATATTTTTCAATTATAATTGATTTATAAATATGATTATATTTGGAATTGTGGATTATTTGAGTTAAAATTTGATTTGGAGAGTATATTTATTGGCTCAAAATTTTTGGTGAAAATTTGGGAAAAATCTAAAATTTTTGGCATTTTTAGACTAGGAAAAACGACATGTGGCAAGGCAATTGATAAATGGTAGTAGAATTAACTTTCAGATGGCAATGGAATTTTTTATAAATTACATTGCCAAGCCATGCATCCACCCCTCTACGACACTCTCTCCCAAATGAAAGACCATTTCATTAATTTATTTTCTTTCACTTTATTCATTAGCTCTTACCTATTGTAATTTCTTTTCTCATCTTCTTTAATCTTCTTCATCTACGACATTTACATCTCACCTATCAATGTTGGAGCTTACTCTCACCTCCATTTGCTATTGTCATTTTTTCTATCTTCTTCATATTTGTCACTAAAGACCTATCCCTATCTCCTTTGGAATGATGAAGATCGTATGATGCTTAGGAGCTAAGGTTAAATTTGATTTGAAGACATTGAATCTAAATTAAGTAAGTTATGCTTTAATCATCATGGGAAATGTTGTTAATATGTTTCTCATATTTCCATTATGCAGACTTTAGGTCTGCTAGATGGACGCCTCCCAGCTTCCCCAATTCTATTCATGTCCGTTTGGAGGGACGTATGTCCGCTGAGCAGACATCCTCGGGAAACTTACATAAAATTACAATTTTGACCCTTTAAATGGAAAAAATCTCATAAAGCTTTTTACGAAAGTTGTAGAAATTGAAGTCCTCTTCTAAATTGTCTTAGAATGACATTAATCCGACATCTACAGCAAATGTTATGGCTTTTATCCCAAGACCATGTTTATATATAAACTATTAACTTATTAATGTTTACCTATGAGGTATTTAGGCTTAAGTGTTATCTTGAATGAGCCTAGTTGATGATGAATTAAGCGATTAAAGTAACGAAAGTGTATTGGGTATTAAGGAATGATTTAAAGATCATGTTAATTGGTTATGAGATGCATATTAAGGAAATGTGTCTGAGATTGTCATTGAGCATGTATTGTACACAATCCATATACATATATGTGCATAAATGAATACTTATAATTGTGCAAATTTATGATGTGTATAAATGTGTATGTATTACATGATTTAGAAGAGAATATTAATCGACAACATCCAAATGTTGCTGGGACTTTGAGGCAATAGCTTTTTGCTGCAAACTATAAGTAACCTAGATGGTCTCACTTGAATAATTGTTTGCTTTAAATTTTGTATTGAATGATGTTGTTAATTTGATTGTGTTAATTATGGACATTGAATGTCCGAGGCGTTTAATGCATGAATGACATATTGGAAGTATTCCCTATATGTGAATTTGATGAAAGAAATGATTCTCAATGTATATGTTGAATGCCGAACCAAAGTTCGAAGATAAATATGAACGTGAATGTGATGCATTTCATTACATGAATGAATGAACAAATAATGGAAGTTATGACCTGATTAGCCACCAAAAATGAGCTTAAAGCTCATAATGTGATTAAGAGCCAAAGGCTCGTTATGTATAATGAGCCCTGTATCTCCAACAGATAAGGGACAGTTAATAATAAGCCCGGTATCTACAATAGATACGGGACACTTATAGGCACTTGGTCACAATAACATAATAATCAGAAATGAGTCTCATAAGCATTGCATAAACATTTAAAATGTATGTTTGGATAATTGAATGTACTATTGACTTGTATTTTAATGAGAACGTGAAAATTGTGAACAGAGTGCTATGTAATGCTACAAGATGGTAAATAAAATGATGTGAATTATGTGGATATATGATGTAATGTCTTATATGATTTGAAGGAACCATCGAGGATGGTTACCTCACTGAGTTTGCGCAACTCACCAAAATTGACACATTGATATTTCAAGACCGTGAGAGGACACTAATGACAAAGAGACTCTACAAGAAGCATAGTTCTTGTACTTTTGTATAAAAGAAATGGCTCAAAGGTCGATCAGCTAAGACTAAAGGATCTAGTTAAAAATCTGTGTATAATTCCTCATATATGTAGTGTTTTCTATAATTAGTCTAGATAATGTACATATTTGGATGATTTTGTAAAGCTACAATGTAAATTTGATTTTTATGAAATGAAATGACGAATTTTGGATTTTTAATTATTGTGTCTTTCTTTATGATGCCTTATGAGATAATATCATTGCTCTAACATGCCATTATTATAGGTTATGTAGTGGAATGTCCTTAGGGCATTCTGGTATATACTCTATGATTGTGGATTGTTACACGTCAATAGTTGATAGCACTAGATTCGATAGTTGCACTGGGGATGTAATTGGTATGATCAATACCAATCGATTGAACTAAGGTGACTTGTTGGGCAAACCTAATGTCATTCTTAAGGATTATGGATATCGACCCACTAGGAGAATTTTTTTATGAGTTCTCTCGGATTTATATTAAGGATTATGAATTTGTGAAAATAGTGGCAGCCATAATGTGTTTTATTAAAATCCTTATGGACATATATTTAAGTGCATTCTAATTTTTCTCTCTTTGATGAAAGGTTGTTATTGCCCGAGTCAACACTATGAGTACTAGTGTAAATTTAACATCATTGATGGAAGCTAACAAGTTGACTGGACCATACTTCCTTGACTGGCTCAGCAACTTGAGAATAGTTCTCAAGTTCGAGAAGCTTGGTTATGTCTTGGAAGAACCACTTCTCGATCCTCCTACTACTGATGCATCTGAAGACTATCAGAGGGCATATAGGATGCATCTCGATGATAGCAAGATGGCTAGTTGTATTATGTTAGCCACTATGTCACCAGAGCTGCAAAAGAAGCACGAGGCTATGGATGCTCATACCATAGTCTATCATCTTAGGGAGCTCTTTAATGAGAAGCAAGGTTCGAAAGGTTCGAGACTTTACAATTGCTCTTCCGCTCTAAAATAGTTAAGGGGACATCTTTATTTCAGTATGCACTAAAGATGAATGGCTACATTGAGCAGTTGGCGTCCTTGGGTTTTCTTTTGGATCATGAATTAAGTATTGATTTAATTCTGACAGGTTTAACCAAAAGTTGCTCACAATTTATGCTTAACTATTGGATCAACAATATATCCAACACAATTCCTAAGTTAGTCAACATGCTCAAGGTAGTTGTGCCATCTATCTACAAGGATAAGGTTGTGATGCTAGTGGAGTCTTCTGGTTCCAAAAAGAAGGGCCAAAAGAAGAAGAAGTTTGTAGGGCCTAAGGGAGGTGTTAAGAAAGCAAAGAAGGCTACCTCGAAGGGAACTTGCTTCCATTGTGACAAAGATGGCCACTAGAAGAGAAACTACATAGCCTATTTGGAGTCCTTGAAGCAAAAGAAGGCATTTGATGCCCCATCTACTTTAGGTATTTATGTTATTGATATTTGTACTGTTTCTGATAACAAAACATGTATATTAGATACCAGTTGTGCCTCATACATTTGAATTGACCTACAAGGCCTTAGGAATATTAGACAACTCAACAAGGGAGAGTCAGACCTACGAGTGAGCAATAGAGCAAGAGTTACTATATTAGCTATACGCATATATGTATTGATGCTCCCTAGTAGGTTTGAATTAAAATTGGACAATTATTTTTATGTACCTGCTTTGACTAAAAATTTAATGTCCATTTCTAGTCTTAATAAAGTTGGAGTCCATTTAAATTTAAATAACAATGGTTGTTTAATTTATTTGAATGGAATGTTATATGCTTTGGGTACATTGTTCAATGGTATATACATATTGGATATGTCTAATCTGATTCTAAATATCAATAATAACAAAAGAATAAAATGAGATAATGTGAAATCATCTTACTTATGGCATTGTTGCCTTAGCCATATAAGTGAGAGATTCATGACTAAACTACAAAAGTATGGTAGTTTAGGGTCATTTGATTATGAATCATATGACACATGCAAATCTTGCTTATTAGGAAAGATGCCTAAGTTACCTTTTAAGGGAAAGGGTGAATGAGCTAGTGGACTTTTAAACCTAATATATACTGATGTTTGTGGTCCGATATCTATACATGCCAAAGATGGTTTCGTATACTTCATTATCTTATTAATGATCATTCTCAATATGAGTGTATGTGTGTCATGAGATATAAGTCTGAAGCCTTTGAAAGGTTTAAATATTTCCAAATTGAAGTTGAGAAACAACTTGGGAGAAGTGTTAAATCACTTTGATCAGAACAAGGGGGTGAATACTTAAGGCAAGAGTTTTTGGATTATCTCAAGGATAATGAAATATTATCCCAGTGGACTCCACCTTACACGCCACAACACAATAGTGTGGCTGAAAGTAGAAACTGAACCTTTTTAGTCATGGTGAGTTTTGTTATGGTTTTAGTGGATTTAACAAAATCCTTTTGGGGGTATGTACTCAAAGCTTCTATTTATGTATTAAACAAAGTCCCATCCAAATCAATTGATGCTGCTCTATATGAGATATGGACTAACAAGACACCTTAAACTTCTCATATGAAAGTTTGGGGTTATCCTTCTTTCAGTCAGATAAGCTTGAAGTTAAATCTAACAAGTGTCTGTTTGTAGGATATCCTAAGGAAACTATAGAATAACAATTTTACCATGTTTTGGAAAAAAAGGTGTTTGTTTCAAAACATGTTATCATTTTAGAGAAAGTGTTTCTCCTAAGAGAAGATAGTGGGAGAAAAATTGAACTTGTGGAAGTTCAAAATGCTCACACATATGTAGCTCAACTACTTAGACCCGAGTCTACTGTTCATGAAGATGAAATAGTAGTTCAATCTTGTGAAACACAAGAAGTTTATAGGTCAAGTAGGATATGTCATTTTCTCGAGAGATATGAATTTCTCATAAGTGAACTTAACGACGTATTGCTCATAGAAGATGACGAGCCTACTACCTATGAAGAGGTTATGAAGAGTTCAAATTTTGATGAATGACTTCACGTTATGAAATCCGAAATGGATTCCATGTATGAAAACCAAGTATGGACTTTATTTGATCCACTCGAAGGGATAAAACCAATAGGGTGCAAATGAGTTTTCAAAAAGAAAACTTACATGGAGGGTAATGTAGCTACCTATAAAGCTAGGCTTGTAGCTAAAGGTTATTGTCAAAGGCAAGGTGTTGACTATGACGAAACGTTTGGCCCAGTAGCTATGCTTAAATCTATTAGGATACTCCTAGCCATTGTCGCTTATTATGATTATGAGATATAGAAAATAGATATGAAGAAAACTTTCCTTAATGGAAACCTAACTGAGGATGTGTGTATCACATAACCTAATGGTTTCATATTCATGAATGGAGAAAAGGTATGCAAGCTTTAGAAATCCATTTATGGATTGAAGCAAGCATCCAGGAGTTGGAATATCCGATTTTATGAGACAATCAAAGAGTTTAGTTTCTCACAAAATCTAGATGAGTAATGTCTGTATAAGAAGGTTAGTAGGAGTGCAATCGTGTTCCTTATACTGTATGTGGATGACATATTGCTAATAGGATGCGATGTCTCTTCTTTGCAATTAATAAAAATTTGGTTAGCTAAGAACTTCTCTATGAAAGATCTTATAGAAGCTATATATATTTTAGGATAAAGATCTATAGAGATAGATCTAAGAGGTTGCTTGGTCTTTCTTAGTCTATATACATAGACAACATGTTAAAGAGGTTTAGTATGGAGTAGTTCAAGAGAGGTTATGTATAAGAAGGTTAGTAGGAGTGCAATCGTGTTCCTTATACCATATGTAGATGACATATTGCTAATATGAAGCGATGTCTCTGCTTTGCAATTAATCAAAATTTGGTTAGCTAAGAACTTCTCTATGAAAGATCTTGTAGAAGCTACATATCTTTTAAGATAAGGATCTATAGAGATAGATCTAAGAGGTTGCTTGGTCTTTCTTAGTGTACATACATAGACAAGATGTTAAAGAGGTTTAGCATGGAATAGTTCAAGAGAGTTTATCTTCCTTTGGTATATAAGATTATACTCTCTAGATCTATGTGTCCAAAGACACAAGATGAGAGGACTCACATGAGTTTGATTCCTTATGCTTCAACTATAGGATCAATCATGTACGCTATGTTATAAACTAGACCTAATGTATGATATGCTCTAAGTGTTACGAGCAGATACCAGTCCGACCCTATAGAGGGTCATTAGGTAGCTATCAAGAATATTCTTAAGTACTTGAGAAGAACTAAGGATGTATTCTTAGTATATGGAGAAGGTGATCTTATGGTAAGCGGGTATACTAATGCTAGTTTCCAATCCGATAGGGATGATTCCAGATCTCAGTCTATATATGTGTTCACATGGAATAATGGAATAGTCAGTTAGAAAAGTTCCAAATAAAAGATGATTGAAGATTCGATGACAGAGGTCGAGTATATTGCAGCTTCAGAAGTAGCAAAGGAAGCGATTTGGATCAAGAAGTTCGTCATGGAACTCAGCATGGTTACGAGCATCGCTGACATAGTGCAATTATATTGTGACAACAACAGGGCTATAGCACAGGTGAAGTAATTGAGATCTCATCATCAGTCCAAACATGTACTCATCCGTAACCATTTGATTAGAGAAATTATTGGTATAAATGATGTCAAGATAGAGAGAGCTACCACCAATCAGAATATGGTTGTCCGTTGACTAAGCTTATTTCCTAAAAAAGTTTTGTATCACATATACTTGTATATGGTATTTGATATCAAGGTGATTGGATTTAGTGTATGTGGGAGTTTGTGAGAGAAAAGCTCTAAAGACAATCACCTTTAACACTTATTGTTCAAATCATTTTATGATTAATAAAGGCATTTTTTATTATTTCGATGTTCATACATTTATGGATTTGATGTTAATCTTAAATTGTTTTAATGAAGTCCTTGATACAAAACCTAACATAAAGGAAATCATAATGAGATCATGATAATGAGATTCATATCAAATGTAATTATGTTAGTATCTAAACTTTCCCTAGTCATAGGGTTAATAAGATGGGATATTATTAATGCAGATAGACTGGCACATGTTATATTCCTTGATTGAATCAAGCAGTAGATCTCATAAGCTGTAGACATGAGCTGTTTATGGTTAACATATAGATGCTTACTAGGGGTAGTAAGTACATTGGATTGACCTACTATGAGACAATCATATGGATATTCTATTATAATGTCAATGATAGTCTCATCATAGCAATGATACAAGTATCCTTTGACCTGAGGTGCTTAGGGATATCTCGGATATTGATCTTACTATTTGATTCCATTCATCGATACCTTTTAGGGTTACTCATAGCGTGGTGATTGGGTGTAGCTTGAGGTATTCGGAGGTAATTGAGTAGCCAATAAAGGATTCACCACTCCTAATAGAAGGAGATGATACCTACAGCCTCTTATCTAGGTCATTACTCGACAGTCTCTCGCTAGAGCAAATATGTGTCATAAAGAGAGTCTTCAATGATACATAGAGTAATGAGATCCTCAGGACAAGATCTAATATCACATAGACTAGATATGATGTAGTCAGCCTAGTGGGAGTTGATACTTCAACCATACTCTGAACTAAGTGGGGTATAGATGGTGAAAGGACAAATTACATGGCAACATTGCATATGAAAGGGTTTGTAGTTAAACCACTGACTTTTCAGTCAATTAGGATTTATGATGTGTTGTTAGATACTGCTCTTGACTTACTTAAATTAATTGTTAATTCAAGTGGCCAACATAACCGAAAAACTAATAGGTCAGACACGTAGGAGATCCGAAGGATAAGTAAAATCGTCTTGAATGGTGATTCAAGATATGAGAGAGTGTTTTAGGATTGTATTGCGATGTGATCATGGTAGAAAACATTGCATGGAATGGATTAGAAACAAGTGTTATTAGCTGCCAATTTGGCCATTGACTTCCTAAAACTTCCATTAATGTATGCTATTCATAGTCATTAACTTCCCAGAACTTCCATTAATGCATATTATTCATGGCCATCAATTTCTTATAACTTCCATTAATGCATTATATTCATGACCATTAACTTCCTATAACTCTCCATTAGTGATGGTGTTATGAAAGGCCAATTGGTGCAAAAAATAGAGATGATTTTTCTGTGTAAGACACAAGTGAAAAAAAATAAAGAAAGAATTCTAGTCATCGCCTAGTAAGGTTTCATCCTTCTAACTTCATATGGACTTTCATTAGAGACAGTCTATATTGATCGTTATGGTTTTCGATAACCTAATGCGGAGAAGATTAAAGAACGAAGGAGATTGTCGGAAAGGTATGTAAACATCTTACATTTTATGTTTTTGTTTTCTATATCTATATGTATAAGTAGATATGTTTTTTTAGGTTCTGTTTTATTTTTCGCTGCATATATTTGATATATATTATGTATGAGATGCATGATCGAAACCTTACAACAACTATGGTAAAAGGCCATAATGTGGACACTTCCTTAGTAAATGCTTATATCTCCCCCATGTTTCAAGTAAATTTTCATTACAGAACTGATAGACGAAATAGATATCATTCCTTAACTTTGTCGTTTCCTCTAGACTCTCCAAAGTGTTTATCAATGCATTCGGTACTACTTTTTTCCATTATTTATCGTGATCCCTTAGTGTGAAAGGGAATAACCTCAACTTAGTTGCATCTTTGGTCTCCTTATTGATCTTGAATGTTTAAAAAATCTTTAAGAAGTTAGTGATGTATGTAATGAGAACCTGATAAGGTAATTGATCAAATTTTAAACTTTGTTGAAGCATCTATAATACATTGGAATAAATCTAAAAATAATATGCATTTATCTCCAACCTTACAATGGATGATTATGTTCATATAAGAGATGTTTTATTATATTCCATTATTGTGTTTTTTTACTTCTTCCATATTTTCAAGTTGTAGATTTGGTATATCACTAAGTCTTTATTTAGTTCATTCCTATAATTCTAATACAATATTCTCTCAAGTTCTTGATCTTCTTCAATGAATACGAATTATCAGCTTATTGTCATACACCATGACTACCACTTAAATTAAAGTATACAAAGATACTAAAACAAAATAAGAAAAGGTAAAAAAAAAGAAAGATAACAAAAAGAAAGATAACAAAGATAATAAAAAAAAGAAAAAAGAAAATATAAAAGATTAGAAAAAATAGGTAACAGGTTTCCCTAAAATTAGTTGCTTCCTTGAAAATTGAACCAAGAACCTGGATAGTGCTCTGATATGCTGTACATATATGCATTAATTCTACCAAAAAATTTTCTAATATAAATTTATCATTCATTAACCAAAAAAGTGCCCCATTTGTTAGAAAGTAATATAGCGGTAAGTAAGGGTTAAATCTCATAAATCAGCAATGTAGATTAGAAAGCCTAACATTATTTATTAGTCTATAGATAATAAAACATAGACGACTTTTACATATTTTTAAATAATAAATATAAAATAAGCTAATGTTAAACAATATACAAAGAAATGAATAATAAGACAATTATTCAAAAGATAATTCAATCAAATAATTGTATTTTGATGAGTACTTCCTCTATTAGTATTTTTATTTCAGGATTTAATTATCCTAGATTAGATATATTCTCAGGAGAGATAGGATTTCCTTGACATTGAAACTACACTCTATCGAGCTACAAGATTTCCAAGACACTGAAACTCCACTTTATTGAACTATCATTGTCTGTTCTCTAGTTACTTAGCTTTTATCTCTATCATTGCCAACACTCCTTTAAATGCATTATGTTATGTAAATCCTATGAAAGTTTTCATCATTGTAATATAATGATCATGTAGGTCTCTCTTCCCTATTCAACTTTCTTTAATTATGCCATAGTTCATCGAGAAGTAGGCTCTCTTGGGTGAACTAAACGTGAATTTAGATCATATTATATGATGGCATGAATAAATCAACATTAATACCAAATAAAGATAATTAAAATATATATATCTTATATCATAAATTAAATTAAATTAGTTTATGAAAAATTAACCACTTCAGTTTTCCTATTTAAACCTAGAAAAGATTTTGATCATAAATCAAGTTTAAAAAATAAATTTAAAAGAAAATTAAAGAAATCATGATATAAATAAATCTAGTTAAACTCTTAATTTCTATTGATAGCTTGATCCATTAAGATGCAATCGAGATCTTAATTTTATAATGAAAAATTAATTAAAATTAATTGCTTGGGGATTATATAAGCCTACTAATGGCTAACCGCTAGCTTTTAGAGAGAAAAGAATGTTTTTATTGTGTGTTTTATCCAAAATTTATCTAAATTTTTCTAAAAACTAAGATTTTTCATGCTTAAATATTTATGCTCTCCCTAAGAAATGATAAGGTCATAATCATTGCTAAGACCATGATTCTTGTTGTTTCCTCCAAGAGATGAAAATGACCTATAGTACAATTTTGTCAATAAGCCCTTAATCTCACTATTTCTTTAACATACATGACCTCTAGCATGGCTATGCATCTTAATGGATCTTTTTATTTCTTCTATGATTCACACATGGTCATGGATCAAACTATGTCACTTGTCGCACTTGATCTTCCTAAGGCAAGGGTTAGCACTTAAGTGTGGACCAGATCCTGTGCCTTTGAAAAATTGTGATTTTCTTTATGATTTTGCATGAAATGACATTTAATTCTTAAGTAATATTATCCTAAGGTCCAGCTCGAACAATTATTTAAAAATATATCAAAGCCTAAGCAAAACAAGGCAATTTAACACTAAAATCAAGCAAAAGACTTATTAAAATATGTATATTTTTATGCATATAAATTGAAAATAGATTGGACTTAATTCTAAATCAACAAAAGCAAAATTTTAAATTTTCAAAATCACCTAAAACAACCAAAAATACCTACTAAAATTAAAAGATATCAAAAGGCAATTTTACTTTAAATTTTTGTGTTTGAAAATTTTTACAAGAACTTGTTTTCCTTCATAAAATGAAACTCAACTTTTAACTTTTGGAGTCAAAGATAGAGAAATGTGTGATCTTTCAATTTTAAAACTAATGAAGTTCTTACTTTCCAAAAAGGAAACAAAAAACCTTATAAATAAGGATCATATTTGTTTTTAGGCCTGACCCATTCCAAAGTCAATGAGCTCGACCTAATTTGACTAGGCTTCAAGTTAGATTTGGATTTTTTTCAATTTTTGGATTTTAGACCAAACTCAAGTTTAGGCTTTAAGACCTAGCCCAATGATATTTGAATATATTTTATTGTACTTTAGTCATATATGCATGGTTTAGTTATAACTAGCACTTATGAGTACAGGTTAATCCTATAAGGACTATGAGTACTAGTAATAATTGTATTCTTATTATCTAAATAACAATCAAGGTGCAATTGATAAATAAATTCAAAATAAAATAAGATTAAGACAAAAAAATTAAATAAACTAGAATGGCATAAGAATGAAAAAATCAACCAATAAAACAACGATACTTAGAATTTGAATCCCTTTAAAACTTCTCCTGCAATCATGATTTTACTAATCAATTTGATATAAAGTTTATTAGATCTTAAATTTTTTTTAATAATGGTAATATCTTTCTCAAGACTAT
>JANSVA010423587.1:0-20326 GCA_025504915.1 Erythroxylum reticulatum | reverse complement strand
GAAGGTCCGTTTAACAAACCTAATGTCCATTTAATAGATATGGACTAGTCTAGGGCCTTTTAAGACCCAAGAAGGTCTATTTAACAGACCTAAAGTCCGTCTAATGGACATAGGGGATACCCAAACCCCTCCAAAGCCTCTTCAATGCTTCCTACATCCATTCTAACATCAATTTCACTCATGATCTTCTCAAATTCACCTCTTCTAGTGCAATTTTACTCCTTAAACTTTCAATTACTAAATTGATCTCATATAACTCTCAAATTTCAACTCAAATGATTCATTATATACAACTAATTCTCATCTTTCACTATAGTTGTCTTACATACATCTTATGGAACATCACCAACTTATAAGGATCATATCTCTTAACTACGATATCCAAAACTTTTATACTTTATACCATTGGAAAGCTAAGAGGATAAGCTACCACTTTTAAGAAGATAACTTTGTCTAATTATGTAATTCAGAACACAAATTATATCCCTATGAAAACTTGAAAATGCGATATACACATTTTGAGAATCATAAGCAAAACACATTCGTATTTCATTCCCATAAAAAGAAATAAGTGTTTTACAAAGCTTCAATGGACTTTTCGAGCCACAATACATCAATTTCTCAAAATCCCCAAAATACAAACTATACTTGAACAATTAGTACTTGAAGTGTGACTAAAGCCTCATGTTTACAAAGTCTAACTTAAAATACAAAAGTATGCCTAATTGGAGCGATGCCTTGACTCTCTTTCGCTCGATCTCTTGCTCCTCACCTGAATAAGGGAAGGAGAATGAGGGTGAGCTTAAAAGCTCGTGTGTAACAGTTTATAATCGATATCAAACAAAACCATTGAAATTATTCATTTGTTATAGAAAATTCTTATTGAATTTATAAAAAGCATAGTTCCCAACCAATTCACAATAATACAAATCATGTATGCATCAACTTGACACTTCATAGGTGCAATGTACAACAAATGGCTCGAGAGTTCCGTGGAGAAAAATGGATAAACTAAAGTTTATACCGTGAATAAAACGAGTTCGATTTCTCAGGATCTCATGGCCTCAAGTAGGTAGCCGGGAGAAGGCCATATGTCAACGTACACGTGACTAACAAAACGTTCCTCTCTTGCCCAAACACAATCAAATTTCAATGCTTAACTTATTTCACACACATTCATACTTTTCATGCTCATCATGCTTTTTCTCTTTTCGTTTATGCAAAATGCCATGATATTTTTCAAGGCATAACATGATCATACATCACAATGCATTTTTCCACATTCACAACAATTCAATTCCAATCAATTAAGCATATACAAAAATATAAGCAGATTCTTTAAATCATTTAAAAGTAATATATGCACATTTATCAAGTAATTGAAATCACTTTATTCTCTTGATTTGGAAAAACTTTAATGGCTCATTATTCAATTATAAACATGAAATCCACCTTAATTTCCTTGCTTATAGACTTGCTCAAAGATGTCTCTCTCCTTGCTCTTGGATAGGGTTCTCTTGATTTACTAAAACAAAACAATCTCCCATTCAATTCCAATTCAATAAAATCCCTAAAATTCAAAATCACAACAGTGAAATAATTGCTAAATTGGGCTTAACATTAACTTACCCATGGTCTATCTAGGTTAGAAAAGCCAAAACCTAGTTTAGAAACCCTAAAAATTAAATGAGTCTCTCAAATCATCTTCTTCCAACACAAACCCTTCATTCTCTACACAAAACCCTAATCTCTATTTAATCCCTTTTTTTTGAACCTAGCAAGAAGAAAGATGAAAACTTACCTCTAACAAGTTGATTTCCTCTTCTTTTCTTCTTCTTTCTTCCCTTTTTTTCTTCTTCCATGATTTTCCCTTTCTTTTCTTTCTCTCTTCATTTTTTCTCTCTTTTCTTAGCTTCTTATGACACTTGTCTCTTTTTCTTCTAAATTTAAGACAACATTTTAGTTGTCTTTCCCATTTTGCCCCTTATTTAACTAGTCTTTCCATATTTACCCCTTATGTCTATTAAAATTAACATCTTATACTTCCAATTCTTTAACTAAATCCTTCCAAAAATTAAGAAGAAATTTGATAACATTTCCTTCTCGAAAAATGTTCTCCATTGTCTTAATTTTCTAATGACACTAAAATCATTCAATTTTGTTTGGTAATCTGAAAGTTATACTGCAAACATTTCTAAACTATTCTTATGCTAAAACAATATTCTATGCTCAACTTCTATCCAAATAATGATATTCTTAGAGACTAAATTAAAAATTGATTTCATCACACAATTTGTATCCCTATATCTCTAGTTTACTCCAAATTAAAAATCATCTCATTTGAATAAATAGAGAAAAAATTATGGCTAAAACACCAAAGTATACTCAGTGAACATGTTTCGACTACATTTTTCAGCTTATCACCTCCATCATTTCACATATAACCCATCTTGTACTTAACCCATTTCGTACTTCATTTATAATTCAAAAATTCTCCTTTTTATTTACTCATAACTAATCACTAATAATTTCTCATTTAATAGTTCTAACTTCCAAGAAAAGTTCAGGGTCCAACATCATGATCATGACAGAAGGCTCAGATGTGAGCCATGAACATTGCCTGCGTCGAGCAAACGCGCAGACACTTATGAACTTCATATTTTGAGAGATGTTTTTGACTTTTTAGACCTTGAAAAAGCCCTAGAGTTACCCAAAACATAAGAGACTATTTAAAGAACAATAAGAAAGAAAAGTGGAAGCTTTTTTTATAGCCACATTTGGAAACCCTGAGAGAGAAAGAGGAAAAGAACGAGAGGAGGAAGAGGAAGAAAGGGGAAGAAGAAGCTGTCTCGACATGCTTCCCAAATTAGGAGGTTTCTCGACATTGCTGCCTTCCCAAATCATCCATTCTAAGTTATTTCCTTTTTGTTTGAATTTTATTCAGGTATAAAGTTAGGATGGATTGTATGATGTTAGATGGTAGAATGCTGATGATGTTATAACTCTTCTTCGGGATTTTATTTTGATTTAATGATAGTTTAATTGATTGTGTTTATTGGATGAATGTTGTGATTTGGTTGCATTCTTATATAATTCGGTAATAAATTGAGAGGGCGAACTAAATGAAAAAGTATTAAATTGGATTAATGAGAGTTAGGTGATTTAATTGAAACCATGACAAATCGTATTGACAATTGTGTGGAGAGAGATCCCGTGTGATGTTCTTTCGATTTAATTGGTTGAATTCAAATATGTTAGAGAAGTGCTCTAAAGGCAATCACCTTTAGCACTTATTGTACAAATTATTTTATGATTAATAAAGACATTTTTCATTATTTTGATGTTCATACATTTATTGATTTGATGTTAATCATAAATTGATTTAATGAAGTCCTTGATACAAAACATAACATGGAGGAAATCATGATGACATCATGATTATGAGAGTCCTATCATTTGCAATTATGTTAGTATCTAAGCTTTTCCTAGTAATGGGATTAATGAGATAGGATATCATTAATCTAGATAGACTAGCACATATTATACTCTTTGATTAGAATAAGTAGTAGATCTTATAAGCTGTAGATATGAGATGTTTAGAGTTAACATGTGGAAGCTTACTAAGGGTAGTAAGTACATTGGATTGGCCTACTATTAGACAATCATATGGATATTCTATTCCAATGTAATGATAGTCTCATCATAGCAATGGTGTAAATGTTCTTTAACTTGAGGTGCTCAAGGATATCTCGGATACTAATCTTGTGCTTTGACTCCATTCATCGATGTCTTTCAGGGGTTACTCATAGGGTGGTGATTGGATACAGCTTAAGGTATTCAGAAGTAATTGAGTAGCTAATAAAAAATTTGCCACTCCTGTTAGAAGGAGATGATACCTACGACCTCTTATTGGGGTCATTACTTAGGAGTCTCTAATCAGAGAAGATATATGTCATGAAGAGAGTCTTCAATGATACATAGAGTAATGAAATCGTTAGGACAAGATGTAATAACACTTAGACTAAATGTGATGCTGTCAGTCTAGTGAGAGTTGACACTTTGACCATACTTTGAATTAATTGGGGTATAGATGATGAAAGAATGAATTGCATGGCAACATTGTGTATGGAAGGGTTTGTAGTCAAACCACTAATTTTTCAGTCAGTTGAGGGTCATGACGTGTTGCTAGATACAACTCTTAACTTACTTGAATTAAGTGTTAATTCAAGTGGCCAACTTAACCAGGAACTTAATGGGTGTCACACATATGGGATCCGAAGGATGGGTAAAAGGGTCTTGAATGGCAATTCAAGATATGAGAGAGTGTTTCAGGATTCTATCGCAATGTGATTGTGGTACAAAACGTTGTATATAATGGATTAGAAATAAGTGTTTTTTTCTTCCATTAGTGCATGCTATTCATGGTCATTAACTTCCCATAACTTCCATTAATGCATGCTATTCATGGTCATTAACTTCCCATAACTTCTATTAATGCATGCTATTCATGACCATTAGCTTCCCATAACTTTTCATTAGTGATGGGAAGGGGGGTATGGAAGGCCAAATGGTGTAACAAATTGAGATGATTTTCGTGCATTTTGTGTAAGACACAAGAAAATAAAAAGAAAGGTTTTTTTTTCTCACACACACATTTTTTCTCTCTAACTCTCTCAAAAGTTCTTGTTTTTGCTAGCATAAAGAAAGAATTCTAGCCATCTCCTAGTGAGGTTTCATCCTTCTATCTTCATGTGGACTTTCATTAAAGACAGTTTGCATTGATCGTTGTAGTTTACGACAACCCAATGCAGAGAAGATTAAAGAACAAAGGAGATCATTAGAAAGGTATGTAAACATCTTACATTTCATGTTTTTATTTTTCTATATCTATATATGCATGAGTATATCTGGTTTTTGAGGTTCCATTTTATTTCTATTGTGTATATTTGATGTATATTATGTATGAGATGCATGATCAGAACCTAACAGTGGTATCAGAGCCATCTTGTGCCTTGTTAGATGTAAAATACATGACATGAGAAAACTGTTTTCATGGTTGTGACAACTTAGAGTCCTATAATGTTTTGATCGAAATTAATTATAGAAAAATGGTTTTCATGATTTTCTTTCACCAATCTATTCATAAGATGTATGTAAATGATTTAGTGTGATTGAAAATATTTTTTAATGTGATTAAAATATTTAATTTCGAATTTACAATAACATGCATGAAATTTGTCTTTCTGCTAGGGATGTGATGTCTATTGGCTAAACTGATGAGGTTACATATGACTTTCATGGAATTTCATTTTGGAACATTTTTATGCCTCTATAATTTTTGAATAAATATTAAAAATGTTTTTAATAATTTTATCAAACAATTTTCCAAATCTGGACAGTTTTACAAAAATTGTAGGATCTGTTTTGTTTGATGCTTTTATATGTTTATATTTTGATTCTAGAACCTTAAAAATATTTTAAGTGATAAAAATGTGTTAATTTGATGTTTGATGCACGTCTAAATGATTTTGCTCAAAATTTGATTTCTAGAAAATTTTAGAAGTCATATTTGTAATTTTGGTGTCTTATTAGTGTTTCGGTGATCAGGATAATTCTTGGGTGATTCCTAAATTATTTTGAACATTATGAAAGGAGATAGAGATGCTTTGAATGATGATTTGATGATTTAGAAATTTTAGAAAATCATAGATATAGCACCCCACACTCACAGGACATATACCCAATATTCTAAAGGATATCCATGTACGTATCCTACAAGGGTGGCATGCTAGAGCAATCACGTCACTAACTTAATCATGTCGTCATCATTCAAAGCGTAAACGTCATAATATTTAAAAATACAAATTCCTCATTTCATTTCATAAAAATCGAATATGTACATTGTAGCTTTACAAAACATCCATATGTGTGTACATTATCAAAACTAATCAGAGTTTACATCTTTGTATGCCTAACACACTTCATACATGAGAAATTATACAAAAATTTTATCTAAGCCCATCAGTCTTACCTAACCGATCTTTAAGCCATGTCTTCTATCTAAAAATTAGTGCTAGCTCTCTTCTAATTTGACTTAGAAGCTATATCGTCTCTCTCCAACTTGAAATGTCAACGTTGCAATTTTGGTGAGTTTTACAAACTCAGCGAGTTAATCATCCTCGATGGTTCACTCAAATCATATAACACACCAACACATACAATCATATAATTCATATCATTTCATTTATCATCATGTAGCATCACATAACATTTTGTTCACAATTTTCGCGTTCTCATTCAACACAATTCAACAATACATTTCAATAATTCAAACATACATATTAAATGTATATGCAATGCTTATGAGACTTATTTTTTATTACTACGTTTTTACGATCGAGGGCCTATAACTATCCTATATCCATTGTGGATACCGAGCTCATTGATAATTGTCCCTTATCCTTCGGAAAAATAGGGTTCATTATACATAGCGAGTTTTTGACTCTTAATCACATTCTGAGCATTAAGCTCTTTTTTCGTGGCTACTAAGATCACAAATGCCATTATTTATTCATGCCTTCACGTAATGAAATGCATCATATATATTCAGTCAATCAAAAGTGCTTATATTACACAGTCATATTCACTATCACATTCTTATTCACGTTTGTCATCGGGCCTTAGTCCGACATTCAAAATATACGTTGGGAATCATTTATTTATGTCAGATTCACATATAAGGAGAACTTCCAATATCTCATTCATGCATCAAATGTCTCGGACATTCAATGTCCGGAATTAACATAATTACATTCACAATTTAATTCAATACAAAATTTAAAACAAACAATTTATTAAGTGAGACCATCTAGGTTACTCATAGGTTACTCCAGGTAGATATTGCCTCAAAGTCTCGGCAACGTCTGGATGTTGACACTCTAAATGCTCCTCTATATCATGCAACATACATTTACACATATCACAATTTTGCACAATTATATAAGTATTCACTTTTACACACACACACATATATATATAGATTATATATAATGCACGCTTAATGACAATCCTGGGTATGTTTTCTTTATTCACATCACATGATCATTTATAAATCAAAACTCAAATATGTTTAATGTGAAATAAAACAATTTATTCTAAGTTCATCACTCAATCGATCATTCTAGCTTTTCTCAAAATATATTTTTGGGTTAATTGTTCATGATCATTATGACAAAGAAAATGAAGTATTTTGATAACACCTTCTTCTAAACAAATGTTCCCATGTGTCTTAAGTTGCTAGTGACACCAAGTTCTCACAATTTGGTTCAGTATTCTGCAAGTTATACACAAAATACTTTAGACTGTACTCAAACTGCAACTACACTCAGTTCTTAAATTCAAGCCAAATTTTGAAACTCTTTGAGACATAATTAAAATTCAATTCCTTCATAAAATTTGTAGACATATGTCTATAGTTTAATCTAAACTTAAAATCATCCTCTTTTGGATTTGTACATATCAAGTCATCGCTAAAATACAGATGCCTAATCAATGAAAGCATTCTATTTAAGAAATTCCAGCATACTTCATCATTTTCATCCTAAACTCATGAATTAATCATTATCAATCCTTTCCTAATGAATTCAGATGGCCATAAAATTTTATGGAGAGGAAAAAATGTGTGAGGAGTTTATGGTTCAAATTTCAAGTCAATTGGAGGTCTGGAGAAGAAGTTATGATAAAAAAAGTGAATAGTGTTGAAATCTATCAAAAAGCATTGCACTCTCACTATCACGATAGTGGTTGTGCATGATCATGCACTACCTAATGGTTCCTCTCTAGCACGATCATGATCATGCACAATCATGAAACTCCCAGATAATCATGCACTGCCTAATGCTTCCTCTCTATCACGATCGTGCACACATATAATCCTTTCTGTCAGGATCATGCTTCTGCATGATCGTGCAAGTCCCCTGAGGGTTCCTTTTTGTCACAATCGTGCAGCTCCTCTGAGGTTCCCTCTTTGTCATGATTGTGCTTGTGCATGATCATGCAGATTCTCTGAGGTTCCCTCTCTATCACGATCGTGCTTATGCACGATCATGACAAATGATCTTCCCCAGATTTTACGAAACAACATTTTTTTCATCACTTCATCTCTTTTGCTTATACAAGCAGGATCGTGAAAAATGATCTTCCCCAGATTTTACAAAACAACATTTTTTTCATCACTTCTTCATCTCTTTTGCTTATGCTATCATTTCTAACTTATGTCCTCATTTTTTTCCTTTTCATTCCTACTTCCATTTTAGCTCAACTCATTCATAGACAAATTGAAATCTATGATTGATCACAAACATAAAAAAACAAAATATATCATATACGTATATTCACCATATTTTCTACACATATTCAACTTCACTAACACCTTTATTTCATGTCTAACTTATCATTTCAATTCTTCCCATTTCATGACATCACATTACTCCTTTTTTTTCCTAACTCTAGACTCATTTTAGTTCACCTTTGAAATACCCAAAGAGATCAAGTTAATAACAGTGAAAATAGAGCATAAACATATCATCTTTTCATGAAATTTTTGCACTCTTTTTACATCATCACAATGATCTTTCTATCTAAAAAATCATCTCAACAACAACTTATGAAAGGTTAATCATCTCATATGCGCATTTATATGCATTGTTCATCACTCACGATGCACATAAATAATGACCACTAGTCTCATTATCATTTAATCACCATATTTGTTTTATATACAAACATCCCACGAGAATTAACACGTTACTTAGTAAAACTTCAAACTCTTCAAAATCATGAGAACCCAAGCTTTCCATGATACACGAACATCAACAGTCAAAGGTTATAGGGTTAAGTCTTTTAGTGAAAGTGAAGAAGATAACAAAATGAAAGTAGCAAGAAGGGTGAGAACAAAGCTTGCGTTGTTAGGGAAAAAAGAGAGGATTGTAGGTGAAGAAAATGAAGAACGAAATGAAGAGAAATCAACAAGGGGTGAGAACAAATGAACACAATGAAAGACAATTAAAAATTAAGATAGTCTTTCACTTTGGGAGAGAGTGTCGTGGGGGTGGATGCATGGTTTAGCAAGTGACACTTGTCACTTGCCACATGACCACTTCCTATAATCTCACTTGGTTCTCTTATTTAACTAGTCAATTTCTCCAATTTTTAACCCAACCCAATTGTCTCCCAATTTTCAACATCATATTCTCAAAAATTCCTAATACCATTAGCCAATTATTTCAACTACCATTTGACACTTATTTTTACTACCATAAATCAATTGTCTTGCCACTTGACATTTTTTCTAATCCAAAAATACCAAAAATTTTGAAAATTTCCTAAATTTCACCAAAATTTTCAAATCAATAATTATTATCACCAAATCCGTTTTCAAGACATATAATCCACAATTCTCAATAAAATCATAGTTATAAATCAATTATACTTGGAAAATGTCATTGAATGCAGGTGCAATCATTTTAACATGTGCAATAATTAATAATCACATGTGTGTGTATGCTAATTGCATAAGAATGAAATGAACTTTCTAACTTCTCAATAAAATCTCATGTGCACTCTTCTAGGGTTCTAACCCTTAACATGGGATAACGGGACCTTATAATTCTCTCCTCCTTAAGAAAATTTCTTCATCGAAATTCTTACTTGATTGTTCAAAAAGGTGGGGATATTGTCTCTTCAAGTGCTCCTCCATTTTCCAAGTTGCTTCCTCACTTGAGTGATTCTTCCAAAGGACTTTCACCAGTAGAATTACTCAATTTTCCAGCTGTCTTGTTCGATATTCCACTATCTTGATCGACTCCTCAACATAACTCAGATTACTAGCAACTTCGATCTCTTGAGCCGGTAACACATCCATTAGATCAAATCGGTATCTCCTGAGCATACTCATACAAAATACATTGTGTAACTGGGACATCTCATTCGGTAAAGCTAACTTGTATGCTAATAGTCCTATCCTCTCAATGATCTCATAAGGACTAATGTTCCTAGGGCTCAACTTACCATTTTTACTAAACCTCAGTAATCCTTGCCAAGGCGATCCTCTCAGAAACACTTTGTCTCCTACACTATATTCCAAATCCCTTTGGAGCTGTTCCACATAGCTCTTCTGTCTATCTTGAGCTCCTTTAATTTGACTTCAGATCAGTTTCACCTTATCCATAGTATCCTGAATTAGTTTTGGGTGTTCTACCATTCTGAAGCCAGCCCTTTTCATCTCAATACAGAGGCGAATGAAATTTTCTTCCATATAATGCCTCATACGGTGCCATTCTGATACTACTGTGATTATAGTTATCGTAAGCAAATTCAATCAATGTTATATATTGATCCTATGCTCCTTGAAACTCCAATACATATGCCCTGAGCATATCCTCAATAGTCTTGATTGTCTTCTCACTTTGCCCATCTATTTGAGGGTGAAATATAGTACTGAAGTTTAATCTTATACCCATAGCTGACTAAAAGCTCTTCCAGAATCTAGAAGTAAATATAGGATCCCTGTCTGATATAATGGACACCAGAACTCCATACAATCTAACCACCTCATTTTTGTACCTCTAGGCTAACTAGTCTAGTGAGTTATTCTCTCTTTGTGGTAAGAAATAGGCTGACTTTATCAATCAGTCCACCACAACCCATATAGCATCGTTTTACCTCAAAGTCTTTGGTAGTCCCATTATGAAATCCATAGTAATTCGTTAATGATTGTAACTTTCCAACTAGAGCCTAATGCTCAGCCTTAATCTACTGGCATGTTAAACACTTAGTAACATATTATGCTACTTTCTTCTTCATTTTGAGCTACCAGAAATGCTGCTTTAGCATGTTATACATCTTGGTGGTACCAAGATGCATAGCATAAGCGGCAGCATAAGCTTCCTCTAAAATTTCCTTTCTTAATTCATCCATATTAGGCACACACAACCTTTGCTTCAACCACAGTGTCTCATCTCTTAGTTCAAACTTAGAATCCGGATTCATTTTCAATCTCTCAATAAGCTTCACCATTTTAGGATTTCTATTCTGTTCCTTTTTTACTCTATTTGTCACTAATTGTCCTTACAAAATTTTGAAACATCAAACATATTTAGGCTAGTACATCAAACATGTTTAGGCTAGTATATAACATTAAACCTGTTTAGGCTAGAACATCAAATAGTAATACAACAGATGTTAAAACATCTAACACTTTGCACTTTCCAACATTAGGTTAGGAGAAGAACATTTACACATTGTTTTAGTACATCAAACCATTTCCAAGTAAGGATTTAAAGGTACAACTATTTCCTTTTTCACCTTCATTATTTAGACTATCAAACATAAGCAAAACTACTAAACACAAGCTTAAACAAGCAAACCATTTCCAACACTTTGTTGAATGTGTTTCATAACTAGTCCTTGTGGCAACAAACTCATTCTTCAACTTCAAATTTTCTACAATCCTTTCAATTTACAAAACATCTACTGCATTCTCTCTTAACTCTGTCACTTCCACCTTCAATAGGTTATTTTGAGGATATAACATCTTTCTCTATTTTTAGCTCTAAAATAATATGTTTTGCTCTTGGACAAAATCATTGATCATTCCATCCAAGATTAGAACGCATCCCTCTACTTGTATGACATCAAAGAAATCAACTTGTATGACCTCAAATCAAGATTAGAATGCATCCCTCTACTGCCAAAGTTGAGAATTTCAAAAATTGCAACCTAACACAAAATCATAACCAAGAAAACAACAAACTGAATCCTCTAATCAACCTCATTACCTTAAAAAACTACTACTTGAGCTCATTCTCAAGTATTACAGCATAATGCTATAATGTTGATTGTGCACCCACTAATAGTTAAATGATGTATACATAACTAAATTTGTTTGCTCGTAACAATCTGCATATCGTCTATGAATGTCATACTTTATCTTTAACCCAGCGGATAGAGATAAAGAAAACATGGATAACCACCAACGAAGCTAAACAAAGTGACACAAATCATATCCTACGTACAATGTCAAGTACACGGGGAAGAGAAAACTTGATCATATCCTATATACAAATTTATAATAAAATTACACATAAAAAACAATTATCATCTACACATTATTCAACCCAATAACCAAACCCATTTAAAGAAGATAAAATAATTTATGTAAATGTAACATTGTTAGGGCAAAGGAATAAAGTGAATATTAAAACATTATAAATTTATATACAAAAATTAGAAGTGAGCATGATTCATTACCTACTTTGGTCTTCAATCACAACATATGTGTATTTCAAATCTCTAAAAACCTTATCACCCATTCACCTCTAACGTCAAAAGAGAGATCTCACACTCACGCTACTAAGATGGCATAAGCGAGATTGGAATAAAGGCACATGCATTAAGTGATGATGCGTCTAGGGATTGGAGTGAGGGCACAACTGAGAGAAGAAAAAGAGGGTGAAAACACATGTTCATAAAAACTGTTGATATAGGGTTGAAGAGTGTTTCATTTAAGTCAAAATTTAAATGAAATTAATAAAATTTTTCTTAAATTCCACTTGGCCTGGACAATAAATTAGGTCTATTAATGTGGCATCTATAATGGTGCATGTAAACATGTCCTAATTTCTGTTTTAAAAAGTATTTAATTGAGCAAACTCATGAAATTTTAGCCTTTCATTGAGCAAGTTTCAAGTTGAAGTCCCAAACTGATCAAACTCAAAAAGGTTGAACCTAATTTGGGCTCTTAGCCTTATAATTACATCCTAAAAAGGTAGAAGAAGAAAGGAGAATATTGATGGAGTATGCTAAATAATCTCTCATAGGAACATAGTCAAGCATTACAAAGTCATAAATAAGATCTTATGTACATGTTTTCTTTCTTACTTATAAATGGATAAATTATACCAGTCGTTTGTAGTTATAACCATTCACTTCGAAAAATTCATAAGCTTCATTCAAGGATTAAATATATATTTTTTAGAAGTAATAGCCATTTCTTCCATTTTGAATAGATAAATTAGTATCTCCTTATACCAACCTTTAGTTTTGATAGCAACAACTTAGGATTAAAGTAGAATAATCATATTCTCTATCTTCTTACTATACTTTGTGATACTGGACTAGTGTTTATGTTTTTTAAAATGATTCCTCTAGTCCATTCAATTATGCTTTGATAGAAGTAACTTTTGTTGTTAAATTTTTTCATTCCTTTCTTTTAAGATGACATATTCAAAAGCATAATGCTATCTTGAATAGTTGTAGTCTTCTTTCTTTAGATGTTACCTCTTAGAGGCCCATAAAACTATTTACTCCTAAACATCATCAATATAATAATGGTTATTTAGCTCTTAAATTCTAATTCATAGCTTTTTGAATGGTAGCATTTAAAGAATATATGATATTTAAATTTAAGCTTAGTGTTGCATACTTTGCATATTGAATTCAAATAAAGTACTTTTAATTTTATTAAGAGTAGATATCCTATTTATATTTACAAGCCACATGATAAAGGAAACCTTAGGAGGAATTTCTTACCCCAAACCTACTTTTTCCATCAAATGGAATATATAAATTAACCAAACTTCAAGCTTACACTAAGTTACATATAAGGTTAATCCCACAAAAGGGATATCAAAAACTAGATACCAAGTTAACAGAAGCTACAAATTAATAACCAAATTAACACTTAAAGTTTTCATTTGAACCTCTGTCTATTCCTTATTTAATTACTTAAAATCAATTTGCCTTTGTTAGCCATTAGTATTTCCTAATCTAGTAAATAGTATATGTAGCCATTACATAATTTTCAAAAGCAAGGGATTTATAGCCTGTTGTTTCTCTCTCTCTAGATGGCATTTGTTGCAAAGGTTTTTCTAGACACCGAACTTATACCAAAGTTGTGCCTACTCTTTTGTATGGAAATCTCATTTAGGTTTGCTTAAGTAAGACTTGTCCTTTCTATATGATCATTGGCCAACAAAACCTTGTTATCAAATGCCTCACACTCTAGTAAGAATAGTATAAAAGTATTAAACAATCATAGCCAACAATAAACACACAAGACCTACGATAAATGCTAACCTTTATTACTTCCCTAAAATTATACAAAGGAATTTTCTCTCTCTCAATATGTTCCTTTATGCTTTATCTCTCCTCTACAGGAGTAAGGCTCACATAAGCTATTTATAGGCACCTCTGGCTTTACAATTTAGAATCCTAGTTAAACTAAACTAACTAGATCACATTTAACCTTTTTAGATTACATCACACTCCAATAGGATGACATGCTTATCCAAATAGGACTCTATCTGATAGGATTTACCTACATCATAACTAATAAAATAAGATATTACATTTAATTGGGAAAGATACATTCATATCCATGAAGAACTCCACTATCTTCAGATGATCTTTCCACATTGTCTTTATCTTTTAGAGCTGATGTACATCCACTATGATCTTATCCACCCCGTCATCTAAGATCTCTCCTTGATCTCTATCTATTGATGATGAGTCATTCAAGCCTAAAGCCTTTTTTAGCACATTAGTCTGATTCAATGCTTACCCATGTTAAGTCCATTAGTCATGTTTATTTATTTGAGTACATATTAAGTCTATAGAGCCCTCACATATCTTTCTTATGCATGTGATCCAGCTAACCTTCAATCTAAGGTCCATCTTAAGCTATCTTTCGGTCTTACATTTGAATCTTACATCTTGTCATATTTTTTTTCCAATGTATGCCAACTCATCAACAATGCCTATTTTCCTTACCTACTTATAAGTCTTTGTCTTATTCTATTACCTTGAGTGTCAAATATTGGTCAAAGCTCCCTAATGCTAGTATAATTCTACAATTAGGAATTAAAGGTCTAATAGCATATATGTAGCATAAGAAAGCAGTTTTGAAGGCCTGTGAAGCCTAATTCAAGGTGTTGATAGTTTGCACAACCCAAATCACTATGTTTGGCCACTCACTTTCATTACAAAATAGGTGTAACAAGTGTTATATCTTGGACCAAATTATCTATGAATAGGTGTATTAAAAGTACTTGTGATCATTAGTTTGAGGAAACATCTAAGATAGTAAACACAAGATTAACTAAACCCCAAAACACCAATCTTTAATCTGTAGCCTTTATCTGATAGCCAATTAACCAAAAAAAGGCCTTAAGAGAAAGTGAGTTTAACCAAATGAGGTGACACCATGGTACCTTTGGAGCATAAGCTCTAAAAAATTCATAAAAAGATTTAATTATAAACCTCAGTGAGGAGTCCCTTATGTAAACTACTCAGTCCATCAAGTAAAGATACATTTGATAATCATGGAGATTCTCAACAATACTACTAGCTCTTTTGAAGTGGCAACTCTAATTACCCTAAGAGTTAATGTCACTCAACTTTATTTGAAGGGGAATCCTCAAGGTGAGAGATTGTAGATCCTTACTTAAGTGTATAGGACCAAGATTGGACCAATTGTTAAACTAAAACCAGGTGCTCTCCCTATTCCCTATCAAACATTTGAAAGAAGATGAAAGTTGAGTTCTAAGTCTGAGCATCTGAATCAAGCAACATTATTGGATCCCGTTCTCTTTGAGCTACCAAAAGCTAGCTAAAGAGAGGTAATATTCATGCATCCACTTTGACCAAAGTGCCTCCTTATTATTAAAGAGTCTCCATATCCTCTTTGCAAGCAATGTATAATTTATAGCCTACAAAGACACAAGGCACAAAATTCCTTGTTATTTAGGTAGGCATAGATCTTTCCATTTGATTTTTCACCCCTTTGAAGTTATCAAGTTTCCTATACCAGAGGTAATTCCTTATAATCTTTGTTGGAGTTATATAAATATAATGCCCTGAAAAGCAAGTGTATTTACATATAACTTAATCTTCTTCCACTTACTTTTGTATTGAAAATGTTTATTATTAATAAAACAAAAGGATTTGGTTTTATTTGTATAAATATTATATAACTAGCCATAAGGTACCAAGATTCTTTTATAAGTAATATACATATACATGGAGATGTATAGGAAAGATGTATATTATTAGAATCTAAATTAGTTGATCCATAGTTGAATAATCAAGTTGGTCGCTTGATTATGGTTTAGATTGTAGTGTTGCGATTTATCTTCATGTAAGTAAAGGAGTTTACTTCAAGGGAATGATGAGTTTCATATCATGATAGTATTTGACTATCGATAATGGCACTATTAAATAAATATGGAATCATGTATGTTTTTAAAGAATAAAGTAGGCCATTACTTTAATCTTAAAACATACACTTTAGCATTCGTTTATTATGAACCACAATCCTGATGAGTGGTGAACTCATATGTGTTTCATTATAATTTCTAAAATAATTGGAATGGATTTTTACAAAGTATCAATCCAGTGTTTGTATGTTGGAATTATTAATTGAAATATGTATCAGAGAACATTCACTCAAATAAAGAGTTTATAGTGATATCGTCACTTCTGAGATTGGTCATTAAACTTGCGCCAATAGTTTGATGGACTAGCTGTCCATCAAGTCTCAACACCAAGATGAGATTTTGTGTGTTAATCATCATATAAAGTAAAATGAGAGATCTAGAAGGAAAAACTAACATAAGGGTAAAACAATAATTTAACCCTTTATTGTGCGGATGGCTATAATATGGTTCATAATAAAGTTTGCAATTGGACATCTTATTTGAAACATGTGTTCTCATAATATTTAGTAATTCAAGAGTTCAAGCAATTGTCTTTAGTGGAATGGCATTTGGTTAAAAAGCTAGAATTAATTCTAATGAGATTAAATTAATTCCAAGCTTATTGGAGCTTAAATTATATAAGTCCAATTAGATTCTCCACTTGGCTTCTAGGAAGGTTATCAAGTAAAGTAAAAAATATAAATAGAGGTTTTGAAGCCTATGATTGAATGTTGGGCTTAAATTAATTAATTGTTAATTAGAAGCCCAAATGAACATTTAATATTGGGCTAGACTTTGGTTTGATTTGATTAATTAAATTGAAACAAAGTTATTAAAGATAAAAGGAGGGCAAATTTTGATTTTATAATTAAATATGCAGCTACACATTTAGCATTGAATTGCTAAATTAAATATGGTTTTTATCATGCTTCATCATTATCATTAAATGGAGTAATGATCTTATCATTAAACAATTTAATGGTTGTCTTTTAATGATGACATGTAACCTTTTACCATTCATTTGTTTAAAGAAAGGAAGAGTTGCATTTGATGTACTCTCTCTCCCTTCTTTCATCTCATAACCGAAAATGAGAGGATCTCATTTAGGTTATTGGTCTTTTCATATAGCCATCTTAAACAAATGAGAAGAGTCACAAAGATGGAACCAAGGTCAAAAGTAAATTTGTTTATAGGATATCATATAGGTACACGAGGATACTATTTTTATTGTCCTCAAGATAAGAAGGTATTTGTGTCAACAAATGTGACCTTCTTAGAGGGAGAGTTTGTGAGACATCAGAAAGGAAGAAGTGAAGTAGTACTTAAGGAGTTAGCTATTTCATCCAAACCAAGAGTTGATTTGGATATAACAGAACAAGATGTCGAAATGGATTCAAGAGTTGAATAAGAAGAGCAGCTTGAACATCAAGTAGTGCCTAGATATAATGGGAGGATTATGAGATAACCAAACAGGTATCTAGGTCTAGAAGAAGGCATAATTGCCATCTCGAACTAAAAAGAAACGGATCTAATTACTTATACACAGGCTATTAATGATGGTGATGCAGAAAAATGGCTCAAGGCGATAGAATCGGAAATAGATTTCATGTACACCAATGAAGTCTGGATCCTTGTAAATCTACCACCAGGTGTAAAAGCCATAGGCTGTAAATGGATCTTTAAAAGGAAAAGAGGATCTGATGGAAAAGTAGAGACTTGTAAAGCTAGATTGGTAGCTAAAGGTTATATTTAAAAAGAGGGTATAGACTATGAGGAAACTTTTTCTCTGGTTTCCATGCTTAAGTCCATCAGAATTCTTTTGTCCATAGCAACCTATTTCGTTTATGAAATATGACAAATGGACGTCAAGACTGCATTTCTTAATGGGAATCTTGAGGAGACCATTTATATGGCCCAACCAAAAGGATTCGTTGAGCCAGGTAATGAGCATAAGGTATGCAAATTGCAGATGTCCATTTATGGACTTAAGCAAGCATCTAGGTTTTGGAACATTAGGTTTGATAAGTCTATCAAAACCTTTGGGTTGATACAAAACCTAGATGAACCTTGTGTCTATAAAAGGATACAAGAAGGCAAGGTTATTTTCCTAATCCTGTATGTTGATGATATTTTGCTCATTGGGAATGATGTAGGAATGTTATTTATATTTAAGGGATGGCTGAACAAATAGTTCTCGATGAAGGATTTAGGAGAGGCTAGCTATATTCTAAGGATCAAGCTTACAAGGGATCGTAAGAACAAACTGATAGCCTTGTCTCAAATAACCTACATTGAGAACATGCTCAATAAGTTTGTCATGCAAGATTCCAAGAGGGGTTTTACACCTACTAGACATGGAATCAAACTTTCAAAGGAGCAAACACCTAAGACCCAAGAGGAGGTCAAACGCATGCATAACATTCTATATGCTTCAACGGTTAGAAGTTTAATGTATGTTATGCTTTACACTAGACTTGATATATGTTACATAGTGGGATTGGTAAGTAAATTCCACTTCAATCGAGGAATGGAGCATTGGACTGTGGTTAAGTGCATACTAAAGTATCCTTGTAAGATGAAGAACTTAATGCTTATTTATTCTAGAAGTAACCTTATTCTGACAAGATATACAGATTTTGATTTCTAATCAGATGTTGATTTAAGGAAATCAATTTCTAGTTCTATATTTGTTTTAGGAGGTGGAGCCATAATCTGGAGGAATGTTAAGCAATCTTTTGTTGTTAATTCAACTATGGAGGCTGAGTATGTTGCTACTTGTGAAGCAGCAAAGGAAGTAGTCTGGCTCCACAAGTTCCTAAATGATTACGAGGCAATTCCTGAGACAAAAAGGTCATTTCACTTTTTTGTGATAATAGTGGACCAGTGGCTAATTTTAAAGAACCTCGAAATCATAAAGATGCTAAACAAATTGAGCGAAAGTATCATCTTATAAGGGAGATAATACAATATGGTGAGGTAAATGTGGTAAAGATTCCTACAGAGTAAAACCTTGTTGATCCATTTACGAAGACACTGCCTCAAAAGAGTTTTGAGGGTCACCTAGCAGGGATAGGAATGAGAGATATGTTAAACTTGCTTTAGGGCAAGTGGGAGATTGATGGAGTTATGTAAATATAGTGCCCTGGAAAGCAAGTGTATTTATATATAACTTAATCTTCTTCCAGTTACTTTTGCAATAAAAATATTTATTATTAATAAAAAAAGAGTTTAGTTTTATTTGTATAAGCATCATATAACTAGTCATAAGGTACCAAGATTCTTTTGTAAGTAATATATATATATACATGGAGATGTATGGGAAACATGTATATTTTTAGAATGTAAATTAGTTTATTCACAATTAAATAATCAAGTTGGTTGCTTGATTATAGTTTAAACTGTAGTGCTATGATTTATCTTCATGTAAGTAAAGAAGTTTACTTCAAGGGAATGATGAGTTTCATATCATGATAGTAGTTGACTATCGATAATGGTACTATTAAATGAATCTAGAATCATGTATGCTTTTAAAGAATAAAGTAGGCCATTACTTTAATTTTAAAACATACACTTTATCATTCATTTATTATGAACCACAATCTTGATGAGTGGTGAACTCATATGTGTTTCATTATAATTCTTGATATGGTTAGAATGGATTTTTACAGAGTATCAATCCAGTGTTTGCATGTTGAAATTATTAATTGAAGCATGTATTAGGGAACATTCACTCAAATAAAGAATTTATAGTGATATCATCACTTCTAGATGTTTTACGGAGATTGGTGATTAAACTGGCGCTAGTAGTTTGACAGACTAGCTATCCATCAAGTCTTAACACCAAGATGAGATTTTTTATGTTAATCACCATATAGAATAAAATGGGAAGTTTAAAAGGAAAAACCAACATAAAGGCAAAATAGTAATTTTACCCCTTATTTTGCAGATGGCTATAATATAGTTCATAATAAAGTTTGCAATTGGACATCTTATTTAAAACATGTGTTCTTATAATATTTAGTAATTCAAGAGTTCAACTAATTGTCTTTAGTGGAATGACATTTGGTTAATAA
>JANSVA010423578.1:0-20327 GCA_025504915.1 Erythroxylum reticulatum | reverse complement strand
TTGTGAATTTGGGAAATATGTGTTACATGGATTTCAATGTGAATTTTACAATGGAAATAAATATTTCAATGGTTTTTGCTTATTTCTCGGTTATAAACTTGTTACTCATGAGCTTTAAGCTCACCCCCTTTTGGTCCCATCTTCAGGTAATGAGCAAGAGATTGAGTAACTGAGAGTCAAGGCATCACTCCGAATCTGCATGTTTTGTTTTATTTTGGACTAGTTTATATAAAACAAGGCTATAGTTGTATTTTGAGCCATTATCATTCAAGTATCTTGTGTAATTTGGGGATTTGAGAATATTGATGTATTGTGGCTTGAAATGCCATTGAAGCTTTGTAAAAAGCTTATCTTTTGATGATAATGAAATATGATTGTATTTTTGGCTGATGACTCTCAAAGTTTGTACTTTGCATTTTCAATCTTTTCGTAGGTGTAGGAATTGTGTTCTGAATTTAGAGGGAAAAAACTAGATTGGTCTAGCTAGAACTAGACAAAGTTGTCTTCTAGAAAGTAACTTTCCAACGCTATAAAGCATGAAATATTTGGATATCGGTGTTGAGAGATATGATCATTATAAGGTGATAATGCTGCATAGGATGTATTTCATAACAGCCATAGTGAAAGATGAGAATTTGTTGTATATGATGAATCTTTTGAGTTGAGGTTTGGGAGTTTAATGTACTCAAATTGGTAATTGAATGTTTAAGGAGTGTTACTGCATTAGAAGAAGTGAATTTGGGAAGATTGTGAGTGAAAGTAATGTTAGAATGGATGTAGGAAGCATTGGAGAGGCTTTGGAGGGGCCTAGGTATCCCCTATGTCCGTTAGACGGACTTTAGGTCTGTTAAACGGACCTTTTTGGGTCTGTGAGGACCCCCAACATCGCCCATGTCTGTTTAACAGACATTACCTTCTTGGCTCTGAAATGACCCCAACCCCGTGTATGTCCGTTAGGTGGACATGTATGTTCGTTTAACAGACACATATTGTATATTTTCGAAATTTTGCATTTTTAACCCTCTAAATGGAAATATATCGCTTTGTAGTCTTCATAGAAGTTGTATATCTAGAAGTCTTCTTTTAAACTGTTATAAAATGGCCTTAATAAGAGGTCTATAGAAAGTTATGGAAATTTTCCCAAGATAGGTAGAATATAATTGAGGTTATAAACATGTTTGATTCTTTTAGCCATAACTATATGACCTCCAAATGAAGTGATTCTTAAGGCAATGGATTCCTAACACATTTTTCCATGCCTACATAAAAATTTGTAGCTTTTTGTTTTGATCAAAAAAAGATTGACGGAATGATAGTGAGGGGTCAATGGAGAGAGCATGACTGGTGCATGAACATACTTTGGCTTCTTAAGCATAACTTCATCTATAGAGTTTCGATTGAGATGGTTCTTACTTCAAATTAAACTAGAGACATAGAGATACAATTTTTTTGAATAAGTCAAATTGTGATTTTGGTGATGGACTGGTGTGGGCACACCACTCTTGTGGGATGATGACTAATGAGAGTTCTTTGAAATAACCCTACAGGGTAATAGGCTCACGTGTGATGACTCCAAACATTGGGCTCCAAAAATGGGGTACAATAGTTATGGTATCAGAGTAAGAGTTAGATTCTGAAAACAGTGCCCAACATATTAGGTTTGGTGTATAAGATGGGGACTCCAAGGTACTTTAGTGGCAATGCTTGTTACTACAACCTAAGATCCTGGATAGCTCATTAGGATTCCTCACATCTTTGGAACAATAAAACTTCTCTTATCCAGATTAACTTTTAGTCCTGACCAACTTAAATACAATAGGATTAGTTTCTTTAACATCTTGACTGAATCAACTTCAACATTAAGTCATCTACAAACATTAAATGAGAGAGTTTGTAGTTTTTACACTTATAATGGAAGTGAAATTTGCCAATGAATTCAATAAATATGTTGAGTAATTGTGATTGCTCTTCCATAGCTAAGGTGAATAGATAAGGTCATAAAGAGTACCCTTATCTTATTCCCTTAGCATAGTTTATTGGTTGAGTAGGGACTCCATTGATAAGAATGCTTATTAAAGCAGATTTAATACACATAGAGATCCATTCTATGAAAATATTAGGGAAATGAAGAGCTTCCAAGCAAGTTTGTATAAATTACCTGTTTACTGTGTCAAATGCCTAGCAAAAATCAATTTTTCAATAGTAGCTGCTTATTTTGTTCCCTGAATTATATTCCTTCAATACCTCCTACACCTTGTGTTAAATTCACCACAATCTTTAAGGCTATCTTCAGCCTATTATTAAGAAGTTTAGCAATCACCTTGTAAATCATATTGCAATATTAGATTATCCTGCAATCCCCCAAGGAAGCAAGATTAACTTTCTTAGGAACTAGAAAAATGTAAATGTGATTGAAATCCTTCAACACTTTGTAAGTGGAGAGACACTTTTGAATTACTTTAGTGAACAAATTACCTGTTATCCCCTATGTGTGTTGAAAAAACTAGGTAGTGAATCCATCTGGCCTTGGTATAATTGAATACTTCATTTCAACCTAGTATAACTTAGCATAGAAATTTTATTCCAAAATGCTTTAAATATTTTATAAATTAGTATCCAAAATTTAAATTGTTAGATGAAAGTAGTATATTAAAACTATTACCAGAAAAATTTTGGTAAATTACTTTGAGCTCTTAAGGTTTTAAGAAGTTCAAATAATATCATAACATTAGACAAAGTTATATAACACTTAAAGACAAAAATAGTATAAAATTATAAAATCTAAATCAAATGACATATTCGAACAATCTAGAGATGAAATTAATTTATTAGAAGTATGCATTATAAATGGGAACACAATTTTATTGAATTAATAAAGATAATACATAAAAAGGAAATATATATCTTCAAGTCATTATAAATTAGTCTACTCATGTTTCACACCCAACTTTGGCTTGAAGGTAATGTTAAAAGCTTGTTCATCACTAGTTTTAAGGAATGTTAAGCTTGTATGGTCAACCACAACACAAACTTCAGCAAGTGCCTTGACATAAGCTTTATATGTGATAGGAGGTAACATTCTTCACACGGCGAGTAAGACTTACAAGGGAATTGAAATCAGCCAAGGCTTAGTTCTTTAGAAAAGTCTATTTAGATTGATTTAAAATACATAGATGGAAAGTCTATGTAGTCATCATAAGTCAGGTCATAAGTTAAGCTTGAATTTGCTACATCAAGTTTGGTATAAACTACTTTCTTATTTGCCAATACTAGGTAGGACAATAGGGTGCTCTATGTTTATTGGGGAGGTATAAAGGTATTTACTAACCTTATTATAATTCATTTTGGTCCTAACATTAAGAATAGCCACTTTAATGTTAAAACTATCTGTTAAGAATTGCTAGTTACCCATAAGTATAACTACGATGACATTGATACATCTTGAGAAAGAATGACTCACTTTGATTAACACTGAAATTCAAAGGACATAAAAATGTTTTAACAATGAATCATACTAACTTGTGTCTCCCAATCTATGCATTATAAATATAAAGATACTTGTGTCAATTGATCAACCTTAAAGTTCAAATATTTAGAAATGTTTTAACTTTTACATTATATCATCCTCTCTAAAATTTGATCTAAACAAGGAAAATAGTGACTTTTGAGCTTTCTCCATATAAAAAAGACTACAATTTTGACAATGTAAATGTTCTCCCATGTATACAATATAAGATTGCATTAGAATCATTGGATATGTAAAACGAGCTAAGGTCTCATTAAAGATCTAAGTATGTATTTAAGTAGTTTCTCTTAATTATGATAATAATTAAGACAAAAGTTGTAAGATTTAAGCAAATGCTCACTATAAAGAATCTTTTAGAATTCTCTCACTAAACCGTTGTACTAGTAGTGATACGATCATCATACGGTGATATGGTATATAATACTTAAATGATTGGCTTAATATAAGTAGGAGATTAATGATTTATGACCTATAATCAATCAGTTAATTGTAACTTAGTGACAAAATAATTTAAAGGTGTTCTTCATCTTATATTTATTAAGATGTATATTGTAAAATTCATAGGATAAATATACATAATAAATAAAATTATGATGAGATCATAATTATGATATTCATTTAGAATTTATGTATTATCCCTAAAGTATTCATAGTTATGTATTACCCCTAAATTATTCATAGTCATTGTTCTATTAAGACATGGCATTATAGAGTGTAAAAAAACTAGTACATATTATTATTTTTTTCCTTATAAAGGGGTGGAGATACTTAAATAAACTTATATGTGCTTATTAAAGAACAAGTTCACTGAATTGACCCTATATGAGAAATTCATTTGGAACATTACTGATATGTCTTTAGAAATTCTCATTAGGATGATTATATAAGTGATCTTTTGACTTGAGATTACTATGTTTTGATACTAATTATAAACTGTTTTAATCAAGGATAGCTCAATCAGTAGTCAATAGTTATAACATGAACTATATGGAGATAGTTGAGTGATCAATATAAGATTCATCACCCTAAAGTAATTAAGGAAAATGTTCCATTGATTTCAATTATTATTGATTAGGGAAATCCTTGACCAAAATGAAATGACACCTTGAGAATAGTTTTCACATGTCATTAATTGAATCAATTACTAATGTGAAGAACTAATATGAATGAACTCAAATAGAGTAAACATTAATTTCTTGTTCTATGTCTAATCGAAACATTGTATGATGAAATGATTGAATTATATAGAAAATCATGCTTGAAAAGAATATATAAATCAACTTTGACATTCCTAAATATTTTGGTGCTTATGATGCATTGATAAATGCCAATCTTGATCTATAAATGTAAATTATTTAATTAAAGAATGATAGACAAGTTAAAGAAGTTTAATTTATGTAATTCTAGTAAGGTCATAATTCATATCCATTGCTAACATATTCAAGAATCTAATGGGTTAAGTAAAAAGAATAATTTGAAGAGAAAAAAGTTGTTTTAATTAAGTTAGACTTGATTATAAAGTTTGGAAAACTTTATAATGAAATATAAGATATGTAATAAATAAAGACTAATAAGAGATATTGAATCTTATTTCGACCTAATTAGTATCTAATTATAATTCTAATTAAAGTTTAATTTAAAATATAATTTTATATCTAAAACCTATTATAAATAAACTTAAGCTCTAAGGGAGCTAGCATTTGTTACCTAACCCTCTTTGCAGCAGTTTTAGATTTCTCTCAATACATTATTAGATATTGTTAGAGGTCAAACACTTATGTGGCTTCAGTGGTTTAAATGAGCTAATTTCAAAAACAATTCAAAGAAAATGACAAGAAAAGGATTAAGCTTTAAAATAAGGAGTGAATTAAGATTCAAGTTATATTATTATGTGTTAACCGTGTTATAGATTTAAAATGATCTTAGCTTTTTGGAAATCGAAACCAAAAGGGTTTTTTTATTTTTTTTACTATAGGTAGGATCGAATCCCTATAATTTCCCAATAGTAATAATATAATGATGCTTTCATCACTGTCATCTTCCATGCCACCAATTTAGACCCTACATCAATTGTCATAGGCAGCAACCATACTCTTGTGCTAACAATAATTCATTCATAATGACCATATAAGCATGTGTTTAGATAATAATTGGGCCATCAACAAGTCACAAGCCCTATGACATGGAATCTCTGCTAAGTCTACATTTGTTGTTTATTTATGTTTAGTTTTTTACAAAGGAAAACCCATTTACTAGATAACTGATAAATGCTTGATAAACTATATTTCTAATCCTATGTCTAGTGCATTTTGTTTGTTTATTTGAGATTTTTAATTATTTTTGGTACTTAATTTGTTCCAATTATGCTTTAATGTCTTAATTGCCTTCATGAGTTAAGAGGAATAAAAATCAAATACAATTGAGGAAAAAAATTGAAGGATTGAAGCTGTCTTTCACTATGTATCTTTCTGGAATCATATTTCTGCATGATTTTTAAAGAATTGAAGTGATTTTGAGGGACATAATTATGCATACAATAGTGTGGGTGACTATCTCCACTATAGAAACCCTAATTTTTTAGTTATAAAAGGGAAAAAATAAAAGAAAAAATGGAGGCTGGATAAAGGCTCAGGATATAAATTGACAACCTAAAACAATAGAAAGAACAAATAGTAGGCAAGGAAACTTATTTATAGTCAATTACCATCAATTTAAAGAGGATTTCATAAAGATTAAAAGTGATTTCTTCATATTTCTTTTGATTTTCTAGTTTTCCTTTACTTTAGATGTTATGTATGCTATTATTAGGAAATGAAACTTTATTGGTACTTGAATTAGATGAACCTCGAGACAGACCTTGTAATGATTTTAATTTAATTTAATTAATTAATTAGTTTAATTGAGATTCAATTATGTATTCGTAACTATTATTGATTTAATATTACTATCAAATTGATTCATGTATGATCAATCCATTGAGATTAAGATATCCTTTTGTATAAATAGATCTAACATAATTGAAAGGAGTTATATGCAAATCGAGAGAAAGGTCAATACCAAATCTTTGAATTAGATTTAAACCTAATAGTGAAATTCATGAATCAATTAATGAAATCTTAGGGGGTTTTAACTAGAAAGAGATTTTAGTTAATCAATTGAGGATTAGATGTTAATAGTCTTGAGAAAGATATTACCATAATTAAGGAATTTCTACATTCTAATAAACTATAGATTAAATTGAGCAGTGAAATCATGATTACATGAGAAAGTCTTAAGGGAGATTCGAAGTCTAGGTAACATTATCCTCTTTGATTATTTCTTAATTTAATCTTTGTTATAGTTAGTCAATTGTATTTATTTATTTTAGTTTATTGATTTAGCTTTGGATTTGATTAATTATAAGTACAACAAGTTGTTAGACTAAATAATAGAAAGATGGTAAGTACTAGTAATTATAGTCCTCATAGGATCAACCCTTACTTGCTAGTACTAGCAACATTTAGGCCATGCTCTTACAGTTAAAACTAAAATCATCATCATCAAGTTTTTGATGCCATTGCCAAGGACTAATATATTAGGAAATTTTGGTTTTTATTAATCTAGCCATTATTTTTCTTTCATGTTTTTATTTTATTTTACTTATGTATTTATCCTTAGAGATCTCTTTCTTGATTTTGTATTTGTGGCCTACTTTTAGGATTTGGGACTCATTTTCATAGCCATTAAAAATAATGGAAGGATGAAAAGGAAAATATTCTCAAAAGGATTATAATACACTATCACTTTTGGCAACTTTGGAAGCTTGGAAAGAGAGGCACAATAATATGTACTCAAAAGTTTAATCAATATCCATGACATTTGTAGGAATAAATTTCAAGCACTAGAGTATAAATGGGAGCATCCAATTTGCATAGAGAATTAGCCTCAAGATACCCCATACATGAATACTTATAATCTAAAGTGGAGCAATTATTACAATTTTGCATGAAATGATTAAGCTTCTTTGGAATTTCTGCAATAACAACAGTAGAAGGAGTATTAATTCCTTAAGGATATCCTCATAAAATTCATTGCTTCAAATTAAGCTACCCTCTATAAAATCAAAAAGATAGGTGTTTTATCTAGATACACCAGTCAAATTTAAGGAAACCTGTGAATACAATAATTTTATGAATGGAGAGGAGATAAAGGAAAAATAAAAAGAGGAAGTTGATGTTTAAAAAGAAATTAAAGAAGAGAAGGTCGAGAAGATAGAGGAAGACAAAGAGGATGAGCCAAATAAAGAGGTTATCATAGATTTATCGGCAATCATCTTTAGTAAGGATGGCTTCTACTTCCCACAAAACAAACTATCTAAGTTAATTGAAGACTGGGGGGTTTTATTATTCCTTATTATATTGAAAAAATTTTATAAAAAGGGCATTATTGGATGCATTTGGTTTTATTACCTTATGTCCTTATTATATTATAGCATGTAACCTATTTACATACTAATGAACCCTTATATGGGAAAATGGATGGAAGCAAGTCGCTAATTATAAATTTAGGTTAAAGAAGGACTTTGTGAGAAGATTAGTTAAAAGACTAAAAAAAAAGCATTGATTGTGAGGAATCCTAATAATTTGATGTTTTTGTTTTAATTAAGTAATTATTACGACTTTCATTAATAGTTTAGTTATTTTCATAATCTTAATTTGATGATGCTAATTTGCTACTTGAGATTTGATGAAATTCTATAGCTATGAAGGCAATATCTCCCTGATGCTTTATAGTAGAAAATATTTCACTAGTACTGTATGGATGTTAACAACATTCGACAAGGTTCAATAACTTTTACTATTAGAGGAGCCAATTATCCTCCCCCCTCCTTTATTTTTCATTATTCTTGCATCTTTTATACATTGAGGACAATGTATAATTTAAGTGTGAGGGAGGGAGTTAGCAGTTAAGCTTGTCAATTTTATTATTATTAGCTTAATAATGATCAATTTAGGCATTTTTTTAAAGAGGATTTGATCAAGATGACTGATTGCGAGTTTGATTTAGGATTATGATTTGATTTGTTTAGGCAAATACTTATGAGTTTTGATGATTAACTTAATTTTAGTTTAGTTTATTAATTTTAAGAATGGATACTTGATTAGCATTATGATATTTATGTATAATTTTTACATACATTAAATTAAATATGAATTCTTTTTGAACATTTATCATTACCCAACATATATAAGAAAGAAAGAAAAAGAAAAAAAAGAAATAAGTGAATAAACGAGCATAAATAATTTCACTTTGTTGATTTTGTACCAATTAAAAGTTCAAAGTTAAAGAGTGAGCTAGTAGCCATTCAAGATAGTGACCTAGTTGAGTAACTGGGGATATTCATGACAAGTTATTTACTCTCACATTAAAAGGTTAGGTGACTTTTCAAACAAGCTTCTAAATGCTCTTATATTGTTTAAATTTTGTGTTTTGTTTTTAATAAGGGGTGTGAAAATGTTTAAAGGTTATGTTCACTTTATGCATTAAGTTAAATGGCATGGATTTAGTTGAAATTTAAATAATTATGGATTTAACTGGATTGATTCATAATTTGACATAAGTAACTAAATGCTTAACAACTCAATACAATTTGTAATTGAATGAATAATGGAGAATCTTAATGGATATCTTTGATATATGCTTAATAATTTCTCAAGGTTATTTCTTATTAAGTTGAGAGTAATAAAATTGATTTGCTTGGGGACAAGCAGATGCTTAAGTGTCAGGGGTTTTGATAAATGCTTAATAAACCATCTTTCAAATCCATCAAAGGATGGCAATGAGATGGCTTATGGGCCAGCCCTGTCATTATTTTAATAATTTTTTAAAATAATTTTTAATTAAAAGTATAAAATAAAATCTTTTTTTAATTAGGTCCTGGAACTACCCGAAGTCTAACTCTTATAAGCAAAAGGATGTCATTTTTCTTAGAATAGTTGAGACTTGGGTAGGTCTAGGCCTGGGTTGGTCTATTGAAAACACCTTAATCTGGGCCCATAGGCCAACCCATTATCATCCTTTATTTATGTCTAATGTATTTTGTTTATTTATTTGAGAGTTTTTATTATTGGTTTTGGTACTTAATTCATTCCTATTATGTTTTCAGGTCCTAATTGCCTTCATAGGTCTAAAGTAACAAAAATCGAACATAATCAAGGTAGAAAATTAAAGGATTGAAGTTATCCTTAAGGGAGATGGGCGTACGGAGGTAGACATGGTTGTGTCCTATATTGTGTAGCTTTTTGAAGTTATGTTTCTACACGATTATTGAAGAATTAAAGTGAGATTGAACAATACGATCACAAACACGACCTTATGGGTTACTATATCGATTTTAGAAACCCTAATTTCTAAGTTATAAAAGGGAAAAACGAAGGGAAAAAAAGGGAGGCTAGAGAAAGGCTCAAGGGAGCTTAAGAAAATCCAAATTGATTACCTAGGATAATAGAAAGAAAAATAAATAAGCAAGTTACAAATTTGAAGTGAATTATTGTCAATCTAAACTAGATTTCATGAAGATTAGAAGGGATTTCATCATGTTCTTTTGATTTTATATATTCTTTTAGTTTTCATATTATGACTTCTATGATTAGGAATTAAACCTTTTGTACTTGGATTACATAAACCTTGAGATAGACCTTGTAGTGATTTTGTTTTACTTTAATTCATTCTTTAGTTTCATTGAGATTCAATTATATGTTCTTAATTATTCTTAAATTAATATTTCTAAAATGTCGATTAATGAATGATTTCACGCTATTAAGAGAAATCCTTTCTTATAAATAGATTTACCATAATTGAACGGAGTTCCATGAAAACCTAGTGATAGATAGACATAAATCCTTTGGATTAGGGTCAAACCTAATAGTGAAATTTACAAACGGATTAATGCAATCTTAGGAACTTTAACTAGAGTTTAATCATCTAAGAATTAGACATTATAGTTTTCAGAAATTTCCACGATAATAAACTATAGATTAAATTGAGTAGTGAAATCATAATTAAATGAAAAGTCTTAGGCGAATTCGAAGTCCAGGTACCACTATGTTCTTTGATTCTTGCTTAGTTTAATCTTTGTTCTAGTTAGTCAATTATGTTAATTTATTTTAGTTTATTATTTTAATTTTTAATTTCATGAATCAAAAGCACCATAACTTGTTACACTAGATAATAGAAAGATGGTAAGTACTAGTAATTCTAGTCCTCGTGGAATCAACTCACACTTGTCAAAACTAGTTATAGCTATAGTTCTATTTGTTATCATTACATTTTAGCCACTAGTAAAGTCTTTTATGCAAAAATACAAGATTAAGGCCATAAAAGTTCACCATTTCTATTGCTTCTTTTTCATGTGACAATTGAGGTTAGATGGGAAAAGATTGTGACATCTTTTTAGTGTACAAAAACTTTACAAGATTAGTCCAAAGTCAAAACCTTTTCATTTAATTTACTTACATAACTAAAAGAGTCAACTTGGGGGAGCTTAACTTCTAGCCATTGTTATCAAAACATTATCTTTTATAAAGAGTATGAGGAGTACATTAGGGCCTTGCTAGAATGAAAGTCTGATAGACAATGTGAATCCTAATTTGGTGATATCAACTTGCCATAAATGTAGAAGAATCATCTATTGTGACATCCAAGTGTACCACGTCATATTGAATATAATTTTTCCTATCATATAACCCCTCCTACTAAAGAAGTTAAGGGAATCAGCTTGAATAAGAAAATTAGTAATGTTTGAGGACTCAATTAATTTTTTAATAGAAATCAATGTTATGAACATCATATTGAACTTGGAATTGATTTGGTTTTTGGTACAGCACAATATCACTACCAATCAATATTAGATATCATTTAAAGTAATTTTTAAAATCACAAAATAGTTCTTCAAATTTTGTAAAATTATAAAATAGCTCCTCGATGTTTCTTCTATATATTATATATTTTTTAACTACACTTCAATTATATCTCAAAAAAATATATGAATGTAAATTTGATATAATAGAGATATCTTTACTCCTATTAACTTCAACCATATATCAAAAAATAATAATAATATAAATATGATATAACAGAGATCTCTTTATTACTATTAATATTAATTTTTTTACATTTTATATAAATAAAAACTATAATTAATATAAAAAGATCGTTTAATTCTCATAATGATATAAATTTGAGAATAATACAAAGTAATAAAAATGATATGATTAATTACATCAAAACATCATCTAATAAGAACAATATAAGTCCAAAAGTATAATATGGGTTATTAACAAGGAATATAGCCAATTAAAAGTGAAACCTAGAACAAAAACTTTTACAATTAAAATTTTTTATTTATATTGTATATGTATAATTTAACCTATACATCCAATATAAGGGAAATTAAAAGAAAAGTAAAAAAATTAAAAACCTTGAATTTCATTCCATGAAATATCTCCAAAAATAGCCTCATCCTTAATTTTCATTTGGTACGAAATCATTGTTATTAAGGGATGTCTCATCATCACCATCATTCAAACTCATTGCACCAAATGACATGTTAAGACTTTCTCATCCAAAATTAAATCTTCTAAATCACTCTTATATAAAAAAAAATTCCTCAAAAACCCAATTTGTTAAAAGATTAATATGATTAAGGTAAATTGGGTTTATAGAACTACTTGTTCTGTTAAGAGTCCTAGTAAATGAATAAAATTGAATTATTTAAAAATCATAAGATATTATGTTCAACTTAATAATAATAATAACATACTTTTCTTGAAGTTTTAAATTATATCATACAAATATTGGATCTTGGTTTAAACTATTTCTTTTTTTGGAACAAATAAATTCAAATGTGCTCTTTTTTTTACACCTAGTTGCACTCATACCTTGACTAAGAAGTCAAATTACAAATTTTTGTAACTATGATACAACACTTCAAAATTAGTCCTAGAAAGTAATTGTAAGACAATAAAAGTAATTTTATAAACATAATAAAGTGATAATTAATTTTAAACTAGTAACAAAAGTGAAGAAATATATACCTCAATTAAATTTGTATGTTTGACGTATTGGGCATCTAGAAATCACCATACTCATCCTTATATACCTCCACTTATGAGCTAAGGAGATCTTATATCATCTTAACTAAAATATTTATTGTGCTAGTTAATAGCATTCCCTATTAACTTTAGCTTTCTTTAAAAAAACTTAGTCTAAAATAGACCATTGGATTAAGACATGACCTAACAATAAACAACATAGAGTAAAATTGTCTTTCTCATATTTCATTGATGACTGCAAAATAAGGTGTGTGTAAAAAAGGCCAATTTTTCAAATTAACCTCGATTGCTTCTTTCTTCCTCTCTACGAAATCATAAAACCAACTCATTGTTTCCTTCTCAACATTATCACCCAAATGAAATACATTATTTAAAAGCTCACAAACTCAAATGATAAATTAAAATTAATAGCAACATTTATGATCTTAAATTATAATCCTAGAAACCTCATTTTAACATTAAGCCTAGCATGTTGAGATGCATCCTACCTATCACTTATAAACATTTGTCTCAACTCCTTCTTCTGAAACACTAAAGTAATAAGAAATTAGTTATAATTCTTATAATGGCTTGATGATACAAATTCCTATCATTTGTGAAATTCTTTCTCGTTAAATTCGGAACCCATGCATAATTATAAATGACACTTACTCAGTTTTCTTGCTTTCTGCACAATTTCATCAATGATAGGAAAGTATCTAACTTCTCCTATATTTTTGAACATCAGGTTAATGCAATGTGTAAAGTCCAATAGAAAGAATTATAATTACTTTGTTAGCCCTTCCTTGTTGCTTTACAAACAACATTATTATCAATGATGAACTATACAATATTTCAGGCCCAACTTTATTAATAACTTCATAAAATATCTCTAACAAAGTAACAGATTCCTTACAAAGTTAGATGCATCAATAAACTTTGAAAATACTATCTTTTTAATAAAATAAATCAAAAATTGATAACGGGATCCTTTCTTCTATTTTTTCAACTACCACAGATGATTGAACGCTCATAAGTTGTCAAAGTCATTTTTATTTCACTTAAATAAGATTTTATTAATATTACTACTTAAAAGATTACCTCTATAGTCCTGAATTGATGGAGATTTGTATTTTAGATTACAAAAGTCAATAACATCAATTATAGGTTGATAATAATAAGACTGAGAAATATTAAATGAAACTTTACATCATACCACCATCTTGTCATTATCATATCCATATTATACACTGCTTCTTTAGATTATAATGTAATATGAATTGAAGGTTAAGCTCAGGAATTTATTGTGGAGAAAAAAGTTAGATATCTATTTCTTCTTTTCTTCATATTAATTACAACAATCCCTTCTTAATAGGTAGGAATAGCACCTTCAACATTATTAATATCATCCTGACAAATGCAAAATGAAGTTCCACCAATTTTATATTTTAGTCTTTGCATTCTTTCTTTCTCATTATGATACTTTAAGAAAAATTTTCACCTACCATTTCATATTATGACTAACTTTCTTGCAAGGCTCTGCATAAACTTTGATTCTAACTAAATGTGTCTTTAACTGGTGATTCTCTTATATTTCAAATGTTTGTGTCAATACAAACAAGTATAGTTCTTCATACCAGGAACCAATACCACATGAGCCCAAGCTCGATCATCGAATCTTTCTTAAGAGGTTGAGTTATCAAGAATACTTAAACTTCCTTTTATTTATTACTAAATATAGATACATATATATATGTCAAAATTAAATTAGTAACTTCATATCAAAAATAAAGTTTTTATATATGAAGGATGTAAAACACTGGTTTGAACTATAGAATAGAGAAATCTCTGTATATATATATATCGCTATGTCGAATAGATTAATAAACCAATTACGCTCTCTAAAACTTATAATAAGTTTAAGATCTCTAAGGTGTCTAGATGTAACATCATTACTTAGCTATAAAAATTCAAAAGTCAATTATGAAAAGATTGACAATATATAAATACTTAAAAAATGATATTCATAAAACTAATGAATTAGGAATGTTACTACGATATTCATAACATATTATGAGTTATGACTTTAATATGTCTAGATAGGTTCTTTCCTAATGTAGAGTATACAAGCTTAAAAATGGATATTATATAAGGTTCTGATCATGTACTCATACATATATATATCACATATACACAGCAAAAAATAAAACAGAACCTCAAAAGCCAAATATACTCATGCATATAGATATAGAAAATAAAAACATGAAATGCAAGATGTTTACATACCTTTCTGACTATCACCTTCGTTCTTTTATCTTCTCCGCATTGGGATGTCATAAACCACAATGATAAATGTATACCATCTCTAATGAAAGTTCATATAAAGATAGAAGGATGAAACCTTACTAGGAGATGGCTAGAGTTATTTCTTTGTGCTAGCAAAGACAAAAACTCTTGTGAGAGTGAGAGAGAAAAAGAGTGTCTGTGTAAGAAATAACCTTTCTTTTTTCTTTCTTGTGTCTCACACAAGATGCACAAAAATCATCTATATTTTTTGCACAATTTAGCCATCTATAACCCCCATCACTAATGGAGAGTTATAGGAAGTTAATGGTTATGAATAGCATGCATTAATGGAAGTTATGGGAAGTTAATGATCATGAATAGCATGCATTAATGGAAGTTTAGGAAGTTAATAACCAAATTGGCAGCCAACAACACTTCTTTCTATTCCATTTCACACAAAATTTTCTACCACGATCACATTGCAATACAATCCCAAAACACCCTCTCATATTTTGAATCACCATTCAATACCATTTTATTCATCCTTCAGATCTCCTATGTGTGTGACCATTAGGTTCCCGATTATATTGGCTACTTGAATTAATACTTAATTTAAGTAAGTTAAGAGTGGTATCTGGCTAGACGTCATGAACCCCAATTAACCGGAAAGTCAGTGGTTTGACTACGAACCCTTCTATATGCAATGTTGTTATACAATTCATCCTTTTACCATCTATACCCCATTTGGTTCAGAGTATGGTCAAAGTGTCAACTCCCATTAGACTGACTACGTCACATCTAGTCCAAGTGATATTAGATCTTATCCTAGGGATCTCATTACTATATGTATCATTGAAGACTCTCTTCATTAAACATATCTGCTTTGGCCAGAGACTCCGGAGTAATGACCCCAACAAGAGGTCGTGGGTATCATCTCCTTCTATCAGGAGTGGTGAATCCTTTATTGGCTACTTAATTACCTCCAAATACCTCAAGTTGTACCTAATCACCACGTTATGAGTAACCCCTGAAAGGAACTAATAAATGGAATCAAAGTATAGGATCAGTATTTGAGATATCCTTTAGTACCTCAAGTCAAAAGATACTTTTACCATTGCTATAATCAGACTATCATTGATACTATAATAGAATATCCATATGATTGTCTCATAGTAGGTCAATCCAATATGCTTACTACCCTTAGTAAGCATCCATATGTTAGCTCTAAATAACTCATGTCTACAGCTTATGAGATCTACTGGTTGATCTAATCAAGGAGTATAACATATGTTAGTCTATCCAAATTAATGATATGTCATCTCATTAATCCTATGACTAGGGAAAGTCTAGATACTAACATAATTACACATGATAGGAATCTGATTACTATGATCTCATTATGATTTCCTCCATACTATGTTTTATATTAAGGATTTCATTAAATCAACTTAAGATCAACATCAAATCTATAAATGTATGAAAATCTAAATCGAAAAATGTCTTTATTAATCATAAAATGATTTGTACAATAAGTGCTAAAGGTGACTGCCTTTAGAGCACTTCTCTAACAAACTCCCACTTGCACTAAAGCCAATTGCCTTGATATCTAATACCATAGGCATATACATGTGGCACAAAACTCTTTTGGGAAATAGGCTTAGTCAATGGATCAACTATATTTTGATCGGATGGAACTCTCTCTATCTTGACATCATTTCTACCAATGATTTCTCTAATCAATTGGTAGTTCCTGAGTAAATGTTTGGACTTCTAATGAGACCTCGGTTCCTTCACTTATGGTATAACCCCGTTGTTATCACAATACAACTGTATTGGGTAAGTGATGCTCGGAACCATAACAAGTTCCATAATGAACTTCTTAATCCAAATCGCTTCCTTTACCGCTTCTGAAGCTGCAATGTACTTCGCCTATGTTGTCGAGTCTGCAGTCGTCTCTTATTTGAAACTTTTCCAACTAAATGTACTACCATTTAGTTTGAATACATATCCAGACTGGGATCTAGAGTCATCCATATCGCATTGGAAACTAGCATCAGTATAATCGCTTACCACAAGATCACCTTCTCCATATACCAAGAATACATCCTTAGTTCTTCTCAAGTACTGAAGGTTATTCTTGACAGCCACCCAATGACCCTCACCAAGGTCCGAATGGTATCTACTCATAACACTTAAAGCATATGATACATCAAGTCTAGTACATAACATAACGTACATGATTGATCCTATAGTCGAAGCATAAGGAATCAAACTCATGCGAGTCCTTTCATCTTGTATCTTTGGACACATAGATTTAAAGAGTGTATTCCCATGTACCATGAGAAGATAACCTCTCTTGAAATGCTCCATGTTAAACCTCTTTAACATCTGGTCTATGTATGTAGACTGAGAAAGACTAAGCAATCTCTTAGATCTATCTCTATAGATTCTTAACCCTAAAATATAAGTTGCTTCTCCAAGATCTTTCATAGAGAAGTTCTTACCTAACCAAATTTTGACTGATAGCAAAACAAAGACACCATTTCCTATTAGCAATATGTCATCTACATACAGTACAAGGAACATGATTACACTCGTAATAACCTTCTTATACACATGCGGCTCATCCAGATTTTATGAAAAACCTAACTCTTTATTTATCTCATCAAATCGGATATCCAACTCCTAGATGCTTGCGTCAATCCATAAATGAATTTCTGAAGCTTGGATATTTTTTCTCCATTCATAAATATGAAACCATCAGGTTGTATCATATACACATCCTCGGTTAGGTTTTTATTAAGGAAAGTTATCTTCACATCCATTTTCCATTTCTCATAATCATAATGACCGGCCATGTCTAGGACTATCCTAATGGATTTAAGCATAGCTAGTGGGCTAAACATTTTGTCATCGTCAACACTTTGCCTTTAACGATAACCTTTAGCTATAAGCCTAGCTTTATGGGTAACTACATTACCCTCCATGTCAGTTTTCTTCTTCAAAACCCATTTTCACCATATGGTTTTATCCCTTCTAGGGGGGGTCAACTAAAGTCCATACTTGGTTTCTATATATAGAATCCATTTCGGATTTCATAGATTGAAGCTATTTGTCGGATGCTAAACTCTTTAGGACCTCTTTATAGGTAGTAGGCTCATCATCTTCAATGAGCAATACATCATTAAATTCACTTATAAGAAATTTGTATCTCTCGAGAACATGATGTATCCTAACTAACCTACAAACTTGTTATGTGTTAGAAGGTTGAACTATTATTTCATCTTTATGAATAATAGTCTTAGGTCTAGGTAGTTGATCTGAGTCTATTTGAGCATCTTGAACTTCCACAAGTTCAATTTTTCTCCCAATGTCTTCTCTTAGAAGAAACTATTTCTCTAAAAAGACAGAATTTAAAAAAAAAACACCTTTTGTTCTGAAACATGGTAGAACTGATATCCTACAAATAGACACTTGCTAGATTTAACTTTAAGCTTATCTGACTGAATCTGCTTTATATAAGCAGGGCAACCCCAAACTGTCATATGAGAAAGATAGGTTTCTTATTAGTCCTTATCCCATTTAGAGCAATATCAACTGATTTGGATGAGACTCTGTTCAATACATAAACAGAAGTTTCGAGTGCATACCTTAAAAAGGATTTTGGTAAGTCTGCTAAACCCATCACAGACCTCAATATGTCTAACAAGGTTTGGTTTCTCCTCTTAGCCACACCATTGTGTTATGGCCTATAAGGTGGAGTCTACTGGGATAATATTCCATTATCCCTGAGATAATCTAAAAACTCTTGGCTTAAGTATTCACTAACTTGATCTGATCGAAGTGATTTAATACTTCTCCTAAGTTATTTCTCAACTTCATTCCTGAATTCTTTGAACCTTTCAAAGGCTTCATACTTGTATCTCTTAAGATACACATACCCATATCGAGATTAATCATCAAAATGGTAATGAAGTATACAAAACCACCTTTGGCATGTACGAACATTAGACCGTATACATCAATATATATTAGGTCTAAAAGTCATCAGATGCCTTCTTCTACTTCAGGGACTCTAGATAGGCCTTACATTTTTTCTTCTAGTGGCCATCCTTGCCACAGTGGAAGTAAGTTCCCTTTAAGGCAATCTTCTTTGCTTTCTTAACACCTCCCTTAGGCCTTGCGGACTTCTTCTTTTGGCTCTTTTTCTTTGAACCAGAAGAATCCACCAGCATCACAACCTTGTCCTTGCAAACAGATGGCTCAACTGCCTTGAGCATGTTGCCCAGCTCGAGAATTGTGCTGGATATATTGTTCATCTAATAGTTAAGCACAAATTGTAAGTAACTATCAGTTAAATTGGTCAGAATTAAGTCAATACTTAATTCATGATTCAAAAGAAAACCCAAGGAGGCCAACCACTTGATGTAGCCATTCATCTTCAGTGCGTACTATACTAGAGATGTCCCCTCAAACATCTTGGAGAAAAAGAGCAATCAAGAAGTCTCGAACCTTTCAGTCCTTTCTTGCTCATCAAAGAGCTCCCTAGGATGATAGACTATGGTATGAGCATCCATAACCTCGTGCTGCTCCGGTGACATGGTGGCTAGCATAATACAACTAGCCATCTCGCTATCATCGAGATGCTTCCTATATGCCCTCCGATCATCATCAAAAGGCATCAGCAATAGGGGAATCAGGAAGTGGTTCTTCCAAAACATAACCAAGCTTCTCAGACTGGAGAACTATTCTTAAGTTCTTGAGCTAGTCAAAGAAGTTTGGTGCAATCAATTTGTTAGCTTCCATCAATGATCTTAGATTCACACTAGTACTCATGGTGTTCACTTAGGCAATAGCAACCTTTCTTCAAAGAGAAAAAAAATTAGAATGTACTTAAATGCATGTCTATAAGGACTTTAATAACATGCATTATGGCTCCCACTATTTTTCACAAATTCATAACCCTCAATATAAATCCGAGAGAGCTTATAGAGAAATTCTCTTAATGGGTCAATATCCAATATCCCTAAGAATGACCTTGGGTTTGTCCAATAAGCTACCTTAATTCAATTGGTAGGTATCTATCATACCAATTGCATCTCCAATGCAACTATTGAATCTAGTGTTATCAACTGTTGATGTGTGCGCACTCATTGGGCTATCAACTCTTAATATGTGCACATCTAATGTACACTACCCAACTTTGCCTCTGTCCATGTTGATCTTGGATTTGCCCAACAAACTAATGCTTCTAGTTAAAACCAACCCATTAATCCAAAAATTATATTTTCATAGTTCGAATATATCTGTGTAAAGCGAGCTTGGGTTTGCCCAATAACCCTAACTTTAAAAGGACTCTGGTTCTTGCCATATTAAAGGAAGGTGTTAGTTTTAATATTCTAAATGAGGGGTTTGACTAACGTCTCATCTAACTTAAATGGTCT
>JANSVA010423555.1:0-20330 GCA_025504915.1 Erythroxylum reticulatum | reverse complement strand
CAGAAGTTTACAACTATGCAGTTAAACTTGACAATGTAAAATAACTCCCCTTTGAAGCCCATCGAACTCAAGCCATCACTACATCTTTAAAAGGAAATTGGTGTTCTAACCAAGCATAACATTAGAAATCCTCACAACCGCAAGAGCTCCGATGTCACCTATGGCAGTAGTAGCAACAGATGGTAAAGTTGACAGTGAAGGTAGTCGGAGTTGATGGATGAAAGTCAAGAGTGAGAGGAACGAATTCTTATACGTGTCAGCTCTCTCCCTGTCTATGTTTCTCTCTCTATCATGACCTAATTTTGCATGATTTTAAATGTTGGGCCATGGTTCAGGTCAGAATAGTGAGATAATTTTCCAATTTAGTCCAGGTTTCCAATAGTTTTCAACGGCGACAGGAATGTTACGCCGCGGCGTACGCTTGCTGGATCCTTCGCCGTGGTGAAATAATCAATTTACACCGCAGCGAGCTTTTCCTCTATGATGCGCCGTGACGATAGTTCTGGTTTGCCCCGGCGAACATCCTGAAGCTCATGTCCTCGTGTTGACTCCATTTTAGCTAATTGACTCCTGCTCCTTTGAGGCTCCTGCAATCAGAAATAGCAATTTGCAGTATCAATTGTCCTTAGAAAATTTATAACTCACTAATGTCAATTTGTAACAATTTTTACTATTAAATTGCATAAAATATAAGCACACACTCAAGGACAAATTTAAACACAAAATCAAGAATTAAGAGTCAAAAGGTATATTAAGAACTATGAAAGTGTTGCAAATTTATATGATAAACTTGGGCTCAATCAATAGGTTATTTTGCTAATGTAGTTTGTGAAAAACAATGAATGCCTAATCATATCCATGTCAATGCATGTGATAAAAATGTGGTCTCGAATACAAATTCAATGCAAAATTGGGATGTACATGTCATGAAGGTCACACGTTATTAAAAGGCAATCAAGTTGATATGGATGTGTCAGTTAAGTAAGGCTCAAAATCTCACCTGCTTTGTCCACCAATAGTGACTACTCTTCTAAAGATAATGCATATCGACCAATCACATGAATAAAAGTACATGTTATAGTTATTATGAAATTCTCTAGTCAATCCACACTCTAATCATGATTATATAATCTCAAAAATAGTAGGAAATGAGAAAATGTTTGTTTCATTTGTTTTATTTTTTCCCTCATTTTGATTGAAAACTTGAAAACAAGTAAAACAAACAAATTCAAAAACACACATGCATACAAAAAGTAATGTGGAAATATAAAGGGAAAGAAATTTACTTCCCTTGGGTTGCCTCCCAAGAAGTGCCTTTGTTTAGGTTCACTGGCTTGACTCCTTCTTCTCCTCACGTGACAAAATTGTGATCTTCAGGTATCACATGTGGCTCCTCCACGTGAGGTAGTTTCTGATAGGTCCTTAGTCATCATCCTCCTTCAGCATCTTCACTATCTTTAGCTTCTTAATCTCGAATGAGTCCATACACTCTGGAAATATTTAGAACATCGCTTCACCATTTTCTTCATCATTTAATTCCTCCAATCTGTCATATAAAGGTAAAGAGTTAGTTTAAAAAATAATCATAAACTCAGTACTTACCTCCAAGCTAAAAGATATGTCCTTTTTGGCTTCGAACTCCTTCACTTCTTTGACACAAATAATTCATTGAGGGTTGACCTCAAAATTCTCAAGCTCTTCATCACTTTACAATGTTTCCACACAAACATCCATTGGGTACACCTCGGGTTGATACGACAGCTCCTCTTCACTTTGCGAATATAGGCAATCAAGACTTATTGCCATTTGACCCATTAGGTGTTCTATCCTCTGTTGGCTTTGTTTTATCTCTTGTTATAATTATTGCAACTGTTGCTTTGTATCCTGTTGAAATTTCAAAGTGTTAGCAACTAGATTCTTAACAAGTTCTTCTAAAGATGCACCTGAATCGTGTTGGCTCTCCGAATTTTGGGCATTAGACCATGTTTTATTTAAATTGCCCTCCATCCTTCTAGAATTGTAAAGTATGCTCTTGCAATTGCAAAATCAACTCTTCTAGAGATGGACCGGACTTGTGATAGGTTTGGTTTGTACGACAATTGTTGTGCATCTTGCAAACTATCATGAAAGTAATTCTGATGATTATCCCATCCATAACAAAAGTTAGGTTGATTAGTCTAAACATTGTTATAAGATTGAGAATATGAGTTATAAAAGAAATTACTTCCATTCATATCGAAATTGTTTTTACACAAAATCAAAAAATTAAAAGATCACTAAATAACATAAAAGAAATCAGTTATGAACAAATATGTACAAAACACCAATTAAATCACAAACAAAAACTAAAACACTGCACTCACCTACAACAGTGCCAAAATTTGACTACAAGTCATTACGTTTGTCAAAATAAAATAACTAGACTACTACTATAGCAGTGATGAGTGTAGGTCGATTCCATAGAGAGTTTGCACAAAGTTAATGAAATGAAATTAATTGATGTTTAGGAAAAATGGTGGTTTTGGATTTTTAAAGAAGAAAATAAAATAAAATAAACTAATAAAAATAAATTAAAGAAAACATGCAAAAATTAATAAAAGTGGAGAATTCGGCAGGGACCCAGTTCTTTGGTTCAATCTCGGCCTACACCTTAACTAAGCATATTTTATTAATTTGTTGTTCTTTAACCTCTCATAGCAACTATTAATCATGGATTAATAATTAACCCAAGTTTTCCCTTAGGTTTTGTTTAATCAAGATACGATCGTTAATTAAACCTAACCACCGAAAAATCTCTACATTTAATTAGGCATATTAATGTGCAAAACTCATTATAATCATTTATTTTTATGCCATATTTTTCATAAGCATGAATTGTACTTCCTAATTTCTCATATTCACTATTCAAGTCTTATCATGGGTAATGGGATATTACAATTCTCCCCTTCTTAAAGAAATTTCATCCTCGAAATTCTTATCTGATTGATCTGAATGGCAGAGGTATTATTTCCTTATGTTTTCCTCCATTTCCTATTTAACTTGATCATTTGAATAACTTCTTCCACTTGACTATAGTCAATGGAATCAATCAATTTTCCAGTTACTTATTTAGATATCACACAATCTTGTCTGTTTCCTTGATATATTTCAGATTACTCAAGTTTTCATTTCTTGTGCTGACAATACATCTTAGTTATATCATATCAATATTTCTTATCACACTCACATATCACACTTTCTACATTTAAGACATCTTTGTTGGTGTTCCAAACTTATATGTTAATAGTCTTTTTCTTACAAAAATTTTACAGGGACAATGTTATGTCGAGCTTAGCTTTCCTTTTCCTTACCTGAGCATACCTTGGTAAGGTGATGCTTTCAGAAACAATTCATCTTTTGCTTGATAATGTACATCTCTTTAGAGTTAATACACATATCTCATGTGTCTATCTTACTTTATTCCAAATCTTCGGTATTGGTCTTCCTAATTTATTCATCTTTCTTGAGTCACTTAATTTCTAATACACTTTAATTTCATTGATCATCAACTTCTCCTATCACTTGTGGCCTTAAACTATTTTAAAGCCTTATTCATCCAAATATAAAGGCATTCGACTCTTTCTGTCTTAGAACACCTCATATGATATTCTAGTGATATCACTGTGATATTGATTGTTATGCTTAAAGTCAATAAAACTAAACATTGATCTCATGTTTCTATGAACTCTTAAATATAAGCTTTAAACATATCTCCCATAGTTAAGACTGTTGGCAACTCATACATATAATCACTTGTTTTTACATCCATAGGCACCAAACATTATTTCGTCGGATTCCTACTAGGATGTATAATATAAGTCATTATTTGTGCTATCTCTAACAATCTTTTACTCAATCATCTTTAGTGTGCATACAAACTTCATATTACAATCATAAGGTATTATTTTCCAATTCAAACTCAAAATTTGGATTCATCATCAATTTTCAGTTTCCTTAATAAGATTCATAAATTCTGAATCCTAATATTGGGCTTTGCTAATCTTTTAATGCAAATTTGATTTTAAATCTTAATGTAGCTAATAATACTTTGTTTTGCCCAAAAGTCAACTCAATATTCTATGCACTTCATTGCACTAGATTTAGTAACCACAATATCTGAATTTGTGCTATTCCATTACTGAATTTTCTATTCAAGTATTAGATAGGTACACTAATTTTACAAACATAGTACTCATTTGTACAATCATAGTCCTTCAATACTTCTATCCATTATCTTAGTGTCGTATAAAATTCTTTCAAACTCAATAAGTACCTTAAATGTTATTGATCTGTATATTTATATATATATATATATATCCAAAATGTTTCACTATACAAATAGTGTCTCAAAGCTTTCAAAGCAATGGTTATTTCAATAAATTTCAAATCATATATCAAATATTCAACTCATGAGATTTTAATTGTCTGTATGCATACAAAATCAGTTTATTATGTTGCAACAAAGTTCATCTTAATTTCTGATGCAAAACATCATTATATATTAAAAAATCTCCAAATTTGTTATTATTTGTTATGATCGAGTGCCTTTCAGATATAGATACTAGCCATTAGGCTCAGTCAGAAACAGAAATCATGAAGCAAAGCTCTACATGAAGAATTATAAGTTTAAAGCTCTTTTAGACTGACTGCTCTGATCACAACATCTTTATCTGAACAGACATTAAATGAAATGCATCAAATAACATAATATGTCACGTATAGCTTTCACTTTAAACGCATGGGCAGAATTTGATATTCATTCAAAACCGCAGATCTTCTTAAGCAATCAAAGTATTCTTTTTAACTCTTCGAAGACATTCAAGATACCATCTATGATCATAGTCACTATTTGATCAAGCAAAATTGGATCACGTTATTCTTCAATTTCTCAGTTGACTTATTTTCTTGAATGATTTTCCATTCATATGATTTCCTTTTATTTCGCATTGACTTATTGCAATGTCGAACCATTTTTACTAGTTTCTTCACTCATTTCAATTTATTCACAAATTTAACTTCCTGTGTTAGTAACAAATTCATCAAATCAAATTTGTATCCCTTGAACATATTTGCATATAATGTAATATGGGCTTAAGTTCTCCTATCATTAGCAAGAGTGTCACTTTAAATTTAAGAATCCAATCACGTAGTTGGATACTTTACGTCAAACAAAATGCATACACTCTCAGTGGTGTATTCTACATCTTATTCTTAACTCTTCGTTAAAAATAGAACTCTAATATTCTCTTTTAATTTATTCCATTTTTGTTCATTCTTAAAAGTAAACCATATGATAAACTTATTTAGTGTAATTTTTCTTCCGAAGAAGATTTCTTACTACTATTACTATATTGTTTATCTATTCCTTTTCAATCAATTGTTCATGTTATTGCTTATCAGACATTCTTAGTACCTGAAAATGATCAATTTCAACAGCTCATAATATCTCAATAAGATCAATTTATGCAATAACTTATATGATCAGAATATCCTTACAATAAGGCTCAGTGAGTCATTAAGCAGATCCATTGATTCTTATAACTTAGTATATAACATCAAATCATTACATCTTATCTAGAGATGTATTTAAGACAATTCACTAATTAATAACATATGCTCAGGATATCTTAATCTCATTTGATTTAGGTTAATACTTCTCTTTTTGTGTCTGCCCTCGGTCGTGGGGACTATGAACAACAAACATTCATATATCATATATTGCTTCCTATATCATCTCCATGCATATAATACTTATGTTCTTGATTCTCTCACTTGTCATGGTGATCCCATTATTAAATATGTGCTCACAAAATAACAATTAACTTAACCGTGACAACTTTTACATACACTATCTTTATCCTTCTTCCAATTACCATTATATCATCATACATATGTATGTTCACTATCAATTTGGAATTATAGATACATAATCATCTTAAAATTTTGATCTTAGTTCCACTAACGTATTCTTATAGTGAATCATAACTCTTTTCCCATTAATCAACAACCAGTTCAGTTCCAAGTTCATCTTTTTGGGATTATAATAACTTTTTTTGTTTTTCATTTCATTCTACTTATATACTTTAATCTCATCATCTCCACTTATTTCTCTATTTTCCTCAACTAATCCATGATAATGTATTCACTTCTATATCACAATTGGGGATATATTACCACAGTACAATTTTGACATTGTATTCCATAATATGTCTACCAATACAAATGAATTACATCATTCTTTGTTATATCTAACCATTTATTATTTCCCATTTCTAAATATCCACAAACTTTCATTTTCTCACATTCAGACAGATCATTATTCTTCCTACTAGTTCGATCAGTTCAAACTCTTATCAAATATTCTTGCATGTAACACATATAAATGCAACTCAGACTAGGGATCAGTTGTTACTACCTACTATGACATGACTAAAATGCATGTAACTTGACATATATGTCAAAAAATGCCCATGTAAGATACTAAATCTGGGCTCTAATACAAAAACTCCACTCTCGCAAGACACATACCTAATATCCAAGTTGATATTCGAGTACATACCCCGCAAGGGTGGCATCCTAGAACAATAATTCAGTCAAAATTCATTACAAATATTTATTTCTTTAAAACAATGTACACGTATAAGGAAATCATTAATCAAATCGGACCCATTTTTTTAAAAACATTTCCATTCATAAATGTTAAAATTATTTTACAAACATTAGAATTCAACAGCCACTTGGGCCCATTTCAGATACAAAACACTTACATTCATAATGCCATTTCATTACAAAATCATTCACATAAACTTTGTACAATTATTGCAGAACATAATTAAAAAACAAAATCATTGAAGACATATGCAGATGCAAATTGATCCTGACCCTTAATCAATATCTGATCTCAGTGGCTATACTCCACTTAGCGTAACTGAATAATTCCTCTAAACCTAAAAAATATTGCAAAATTTGGGTGAGTTTTTGCAAACTCAGTGAGTGACGATCCTCGATGGCTCACTCAATCACATAATATACCACATCATATTTTCACATAATTTACATCACTTCATTTAAGATATAGCAACACATTCAGAGCAGTCAAATTGATCATTTCTATCATTTGAAAATGCACATAAGGCTCATTTTGATTTATTAATTTGTTGTAACCGAATGCCTTTCACATACAGACACAGATACTAGCCTATTGGGCTCAGTCAAAAATAGAAATCATGGAGCAAAGCTCTACGAGCAGAATACTGAGCTTATAGCTCTTTCAGATTGGCTACTCCAGTCACAATTGCCTTTATGTTTCATGCATTCATGTAATGGAATGCATCACATTCACATATTTTCAATAGACCTTAGTCCGTCATTCAACATTTAAGTTCAGAATCACTTATTTTATTATATTTTTATTCATATTCGGAAGATATTTGTCTTTGGATCATGGTCTGGCATTTAGCAATTAAGCGAAGTATCACATATTTCATCGGGTTCACAAATAAGGAACACTTCTAACAATTTTCACATGCATCTCACGCCTCAGACATATATTACTCGGAATTAGCACATTTACATCAATGTTATCAATAATAATTCAATACAGAAATTTAGAATAGAACAAACACTTAAAATAAGACCATCTAGGTCGACTCACATTATGCTCTAGATGGCTATTTCCTTCATGTCCCAACAATATCTAAACGTTGTCACTCAATGTACTCCTCTATAACATTTAACACCTACTCATATCACTAATTTGTCACAAAACTTATTCATATAACAAGACTCAAATGATGAATCCAGATTTGTCTAAGAACCAACTTTCCAGTCTACTTTGCGTGATTATCCTCATCAAGAAAGTGAAGTAATTTGATAACACTTGCTTCTAGAAAACTCTTCTCCCATGTCTTAAATTTGTAATGATACTAAGATCTTTCAATTTGATTCAATATTCCATAAGTAATACTCAGTTTACTCTAGACTGTTCTTAAAACACAAATGTACTCTATATTCAACTTCAAGTCCGATTATGGAATTCTTAGAGATAAAATTAAAATTCAATCTCTTCATATAATTTGTAGCCGTATATTTTAAGTTTACTGCTACAAATAAAAAATCATATCATTCGGATAACTACAGAACAAGATATTGTCAAAATACCGAAGTATATTTAGTGAAATCATACCATTTATCATATTCTAGGACTCTTTAAAATTTTCATCTTAAATTCAATAGTCAATCCATATCAGATGGATATAATTTTTGGTGGTAAAGAAGAAAAATGTTTTATAAGTCTATTGGTTTAAGAATCAAGTCATTCGGACATCCGGTGAAGAAGTTATAACAAAAATATCAAAGGATGTTCAAAAATAAACTCTTTCAGAAAAAGTTGAAAGTCGCGATCGTACTTGCACTTGCACGATTGCAACTTTGCTGCTTCTTCATAGAAATCACAATCATCCTAAAGCACGATTGTGCATCCTATCTTTTTCTCCACCGAATATTTCTTCTTCTTCTCCTACCTTTTGTTTTCATTTTTTTTCTGGATTAACCATATCTAAATCATCTATTATGCATTTCTATACCCAATACAATCTCTAAACAAATCAGATTCAAACTTACACTTTAGCCATCAAAATCTGAAACTTCATTTATATACTTTCTCTCTCTACTGTAAATTTTGTTCTCATTTGAATCTTCTTCAATTAATACAAATGACAATGAAACCAATTCTTCTAACTTCATTTTAGGTCAATAAGACAAAACAAATCAAAAATTCAAGGTTCACACTTAAACATCAAAAATTCGATTGTCATACTTGCAAATTCCATTTTTTGCGTTTTTTTTTCTCTTTTTACTTTCATCTCATGCATTTTTTTTTCATTTTTCCACACTTTCATTACATTAAAGACTATCATTTTATCAACTCTATTCCACGACCTCACTAACATCTTCATTTAAATTCATCTCTATAAACACTCCAAAAATTCACTCGTGAACAATACCCATATGTATTTTGCTCTAAACCAGAACAGAGCATATACATATTCCTAAATCAACTTTTGTGAACTTTTTTCATATCAAAACAGAACCTATTTCATTCCAGATAATTTCTTATTTCACAAATCTTTCATCTGATTCATACATCACCGAAACTACACTTCTTAATCCACTCATGAATAAATTCATGTACAAAGTGAAAACATCAATAACAATTACTTACTTGATTTAGTTATCCTTCCTAGTAGTTAAAGTAACTCAATTACACACTAAAAGAATAACAATTCGATATTTAGGGATGAAGAACATGGAAGAGAATTTTGGTGTTAAGTGTTTCAATGAAGAACAACAATTACAGTATTCTCTTCTTAACCAAAACATAATCTATGTGTCTTCTTTGCATGTAATACACGTGTCACCCAAATAAGACTGCCATATGACACCATGCATCTAAGCCATTTGTCAATATTTAATCAGTCCATATGTCAGACTAGAATTTGTCCAACTTCAACATATTTCCTATTTTAAAATGCTCTAAATTTCCAAAATACCCGAAATATACCAAAATTGCCAAATCACATTTTAATCACATTAATAACTCAGTTATACTCGAAAAATGACAATGAATACAAGCACAATCATATTAATGTGCAAAACTCATTATTATCGCGTATATGTACGCCATATTTCACATAAGCATAAATTGTAGTTTCTAATTTCTCAATAATTTCTTATATTAACTATTCAAGTCTTATCATAGGTAATGGGATGTTACAATTAGTTACTTACGGATTTCGAGGACTAGATATGGATGCATTGAGTCTTGGTGATATCTAACTTGGTTGACAAATTTCCTTGACAGTATTTATGATATAATGAATAAAGTGTTCTAAACTTGCTTGGATCAATTAATGACGGTGACGATAAGATGATAATTGAGTATATTTGAAAAGGTTAAAGGAATATTTTGAATATTTAAGGTAAATATTACATATTATAAAGGAGAAAGAATTATATGCCAAATTTAATAAGAGTGAAATTTAGCTTGATTGAGTAATATGTTAGGTCATAAAATATCTAGACAGGGCAATTAGGTCGACTCAAAAGGGAAAGTAGAGGTATTGATGAAGTGAGAAACTTCAAGGAATATATAAGAGATCTAGAGTTTGCTAGAACTAGTTATATATTGGACACTATTAGAGGCTCTTAAGGAGTTTTTATTGATCTTATCCCTTTGAAAAAAATGTCTGAGGATGAACGTGTAAATCATATGGATTGATGAATGTAAAAAGAATTTTGAGGAATTATAGCACCGATGTTAATTATATCGTTTGGATTTGGAGAGTATATAGTATATAATGATTTTTTACTCCAGAGATTAACATGCAATTTGTTGCAGCATAATAAAGTGAGTTTGTATACATAGAGACAATTAAAGTCTCATGAGTTGATTATTTGATACATGATTTAGAATTTGCTATAATAGTAATTGCTTTGAGAGTTTGGAGATATTATATATATAGTGAAACATTTTAGACATTTATATATAAATATACAGATCATTAAAGTTTGAGATAATTATTGAGTTTGAAATAATTGAATACGAGACTGAGATAATGGGTAGAGTTACTTGAAGATTATGATATATAAATGAGTGTTTTCTAGTAAAGCAAGTAATACGAAGCATTGAACCGAAAATTCAATACCAATGTGGAACAAATTTAGATATTGAGGTTACCAAATCTAGTACAAGAAAGAGCATAGAATGTTGAGTTGAATTTTAGACAAATCAAAGTATTATTAGCTATTGAATTTATGAATCTTACTAACAAATTGAACATGAATCCAAATTTTGTGTTTGAATTGAAAAATGATACTTTTTGATTGAAATAAGAAGTATGTGCACCCGATGAAGATGATTGAGAAAAGAGATTATTATAGAAACCATAAATAACAACCTATGTTATACATTCTAGTAGAAATACGTGAAGATAGCATTTAACGAATAAGGATGTAAATGTAAGTGACTGCATATATGAATTGCCAACAACCTTAACTGTTGTAGATATGCTTGAAGCCTATATTTTGGAGTTCCTAGGTACATGAGGTCAATGTATAGTTTTAATTGACTTTAAGCATAACAATCACTATCACAGTAATAGCGTTAGAATATCGTATGAAGCATTATATGATAAAGAGAGTTGCCTGCCTTTATGTTAGGATGAATAAGGCCTAAAATAGTTGAAGGCTAGAATTAATTGAAGATGTTGTTAATAAGTAAAATTGATATGTATTAAAAATTAATTGATTCAAGAAAGACAAATGAATTAGGTGGATCAACAACGAAGATATGAGATATAGTAAGATACACATAAGAGTTAAGTGTATTAACACTGAAGAGATGCGAATTATCAAGTGAAAGATGAAATGTTTTTGAGATTATAACCTTAGCAAGGTGTGCTCAGGTTAGGAAAAAGATAAATTAAGCTCAATGAGTATTGGTCCATATGAAGTTATTGAGATCATAGGACAATTAACATAAGTTAATCTTACCAACAAAGATGAATCATATTCACACTGTGTTACATGGAAATATATTAAGAAATGTTGATATGATCTGACATAGATGTATTGTCAACACAGGAAGTGAAACTTACCAGTGATCTGATATATATATATTGAGGAACCAGTTAAGATATTGTGGTATCTGAATAAGTAATTGCAAGATCAATTGATTCCGTTGACTATAGTCAATTAGAAGAAATTATTCAAGTGATGACGTTATATGGGAAACAGAGGAGCATACAAGGAAACAATACCTCTGCCTTTTTTATCAATTAGATAAGAATTTCAAAGATGAAATTTATTAAGAAGGAGAATTGTAACATCCCGTTTCCAGACTAAAGGTTAGAACCCTAGATTTCTATAACTGAGAAATAACAATGAGAGATTAGAAAAATGCATTTCATAATCATGCATAATGTTAGTATACACACACAAGAAATTGAATTTTGCACACATTATGATGATTTGTTCATGCACTCATTTGACATTTTCTCGGGTATAAATTATTGTTTTAATGTGATTATAATATGAATTAAGGATTATGTGTCTTAAAAGTTAAGTTGGTGTGTCTAAGTAATGATTTAGAATTTTTGGTAAATTTTGAGAATTTTCTATAATTAAAGGTATTTTTAGACTAGGAAAAATGCCAGGTAGCGATATAATTAATGAATAGTAGTAGAAACAAGTGTTAGATGGCTGTAAAAATTTTGATGAACGACATTAGTGTAATTCCCAGTTTGTGCATCATATACATATAGTGTGGAAAATAAAAAAAATTATTCCAGGACTTTCACAAAGTCCAGGATCTATGTGCCTATAAAAGGAAATACCATAAAAACTAGTTGAATATTCCCAATTTACATACATGTTCATAACACATATATATAAGAATTCATGGCATTTACATAAATCAGTCATTCATATAATAACCATGTACTTTTTGTGTAGTCTCCTTCATTCTTTGGCCTTCTACTCATCAGGTTGTAGGAAACCACAACGACCAAAACAAACTATCTCTATTGGTATCATGCAGAGATTAGAGAAACTAACCGAATCAAACTCTTTGATCTAAAAATGGCTAGAACAAAGACAAGAGTGCTAGCTTTTACCTTTGTTCTATGGAGAGCAATGTGAAAGAGAGGAAGAAGATGAAGAAGGTTAGGCGAATGGCTTGAAAAATTGTTTATAAACTTGTTCAAACCATTTATCTCACGATCATCATCCTTCGTTTCTAGCATTTTGTTTTTGTCTTTTAGTGTTTTTTTCTTTTACCATTTAAAGACAATAAATGCAACTTATGAAAGAAGACTTTCATCTTCCACTTTGCACACACCTTTATATATATATATACACATAAATGATGGGGTCGATCCTACCGGGTTTCGAGTGTGGAAAAACACTAGAGACTTGTTTCAACAATATCGATGTAGCAATCTCATCAGGACATACCTCGATCTTATTGGGATCCATTTAGTTCTATTTCTCTCCAAATAATGGATCTCTATCCAAAACCATTTTATGAATCCTCTGGGTCACTCTTATGCATATGACCCATTACGTTCCTAGTTATGTTGGCCACTTAGATTAACACTTAATCTAAGGAAGTCATGAGTGGTGTCTAGCAACACATCATCAACCCCAATTGAATGGAAAGTAAGTGGTTTGATGAACAAACCCATGCTTATCATGAACCCTCTAATAGACAATTATTTTACAATTCATCTTTTTACCATGCTTTTCCCCACTTGGTTATGATTATGGGCAAAGTATCAACTCTTACTAGATTGACTACATTAAATCTATTCCAAATGATATCATTTCTTCATGACACATGTACTTCGGCCAGAGATTTCCTAGTAATGACTCTGATAAGAAGCCATGGGTATCATCTTCTGCTATCACAGAAGTGGTTAATCCTCTATTGGCTAGTTACCTCAAGTTGTACCTAATCATCACCCTATAAGTGACCTCTATAAAGAAACAAGAAATGGAGTCAAAGCATAGAATCAGTATCCAAGGTATCCTTGAGTACCTTAAGTCTAAGGATACTTACACCATTGTTATAATGAGATTATCACTGACATTAGAATAGGATATGCATGTGATGATCTCATGGTAGGTCATCCAATGTACTTACTACCTCTATTAAGCATTCATATCTCAACTCTAAACATCTTATGTTTACAGTTTCTAAGATCAGCTGCTTGATCAAATAAAGGAGTTTGACATGTGCTGGTCTATCCTAATTAATGATTTCCAATCTCATTAATCCTATAACTAGGTATGATTTAGACAGTGACATAATTGCACATGATAGGAATCTCAGTAATATGATCACATCATGATTTCCTTCATGCTAAGTCATATGTCATGGACTTCATTAATTTGCTTATAGATCAATATCACTTCATAAATAATGAATACCAAATTAATGAAATATTCCTTTCTTTATTATTGAAAATAAAGTCTGTACATAACTTGTACAAAATATGCTAAAGGTGATTGCCTTTAGGGCACTACTCTAACAAATCTCCAACTTGAACTAAATCCAATTGCCTTTATATCTTATACCATAGGTGAGTACATGAGAATCAAAGCTATTCTGTGACAGTAGCTTCATCAATAGATCAACAGTATTCTACTAAGGGGGAATTCTTTCTATCTGTAAATCAACTTCATTAATGATCTCCCTAATAAGATGATCTCTGCGGAGTATGTGTTTAGATCGTTGATGAGACCTTGGTTCCTTCGCCTGTGCAATAGCCCCATTGTTTTCATAATACAGTTGTATAGGCCCATGACAACTAGGAACCACACTAAGTTTAGTAATGAACTTCTTGATCCAAACTGCTTCCTTTGCTACTTTTGAAGTGGCAATGTACTCTACTTCAGTTGTTGAATCGACAATCTTCTATTGTTTGAAATTTTTCTAACTAACCGCCCCACCATTCAGTGTGAATATATAACGTAATTGTGATTTGAAATAATCCTTAACAAATTGAAAACTAACAACTGTATGCCCGCTCACTTTTAGATTTTCATCTCTATATATCAAGAAAACATCCTTAGTCCTTTGCAAGTACTTAAGGATGTTCTTGACAGCCACCCAGTGACCCTCACTAGGATTCGATTGGTATCTGCTTGTAACTCTTAGAGCATATGATACAACGGGTCTCATACATAGCATAATGTACCTGATAGATCCTACTGTAGATATATACGAGATCATATTTATGCGCATCATCTCATCTTGTGTCTTAGGACGTATAGATTTTGAGAGTGTTACCTTATGAGTCATGGGAAGATACCCTCTCTTAGACTACTCCATACTAAACCACTTTAGCATCTTGTTTATATATGTTGATTGTGAAAGACTAAGCAACATTTTTGATATATCTCTATAGATCCTTATGCCTAGGATATAAGTTGCTCCACCAAGATCGTTCATGGCAAATTATTTGGACATCCAAATCTTCACAAATTGTAACATAGGGACATCATTTCCTAGTATTAATATGTCATCTACATATAGAATAAGGAATAAGTTTTCACTTCCACTGACCTTCTTATACACACAGGGATCATCTAAATTTTGTGAGAAACCAGACTCTTTGATTATCTCATTAAAATGGATATTCCAACTCCTGGATGTTTGTTTCAATCAATAGATGGATTTCTGTAGCTTGCATACCTTTTTTCCATCATAGGAGATGAAGCCCTCAGGTTATGCCACATACACATCCTCGACTAGATTTCCACTTAAGAAAGCTGTCTTCACATCCATTTGCCATATCTCATAATCATAATGAGTGAAACAATGGTTAGGAGTATCCTAATGGATTTAAGCATTACTAATAGGCTAAAGGCCTTATCGTAGTCAATTCTTTGTCTTTTACGAAAACCTTTGGCCACAAGCCTTGCTTTATAGGTAATCACATTACCATCTATATAGGTTTTCTTTTTGAAAACTCATTTACACCCCATAGGTTTTGTTCCTTCGGGTGCCTCAATCAAAGTCCATACTTGGTTTTTATACGTGGAATCCATTTATGTTTTCATGGTGTTAAGCCATTTCTCAGACTTTGAACTCTTCAAAACCTCTTCATAGGTAGTAGGCTCATTATCTTCTATGAGAAATATGTGATTTTGTTCAATCATGAGAAATCCATATCTCTTGAGAACAGAGCGTATCCTACGTGACTTATGAACTTCTTCTGTTGAAAAAGGTTGGACTGTTACTTCATCAGTATGAGTCATAGTCTTAGGTTCAAGCAATTAATCTACGTCTATTCGAGTATCTTGAACTTCTTCAAGTTCAATTTTGCTCCCACTGTCTTCTTTTTAAAGAAATTCTGTCTCTAAAAAGACAACATGCTTTGAAACAAACACTTTTTATTCCTCAGCATGGTAAAATTAATATCCCATTGTTTCTTTAGGATATCCTAGGACAAACAATTGTCAAACTTCACATTAAGTTTATTTTATTGTATCTGCTTCAAATAACCTGGATAACCCCAAACCTTCAAATGAGAAAGATAGGCTTTTTTGTTAGTCCACATCTCATATGAAGTAATGTCAACTGTCTTTGATAGAAATCTGTTTAACAAATAAACAGTTATCTCAAGTGCATACCCTCAAAAGGATTTTGGTAATTTTGCAAAGTCCATCATCAACTGCACCATGTCCAACAAGGTTTGGTTTCTCCTTTCAGCCACACTAATATGTTGTAGTGTGTAAGGTGGAGTCCATTGAGATAAAATCCCATTATCTCCAAGATAATCTGAAAATTTTTTGGTCTAAGTATTCCCCACCTCGATCGAATCGTAGTGTCTTAATACCTTTCCCAAGTTGGGTTTCTACTTTATTTCTTAAACTTTTCAAATGCATCAGATTTGTTTCTCGAAAAATACAGATACCTATATCAAGAATAATCATTGATAAAGGTAATGAAATAAAGAAAACCACTTCTGGCATGGATGGACATCGGATCATATTCATTTGAATGTATTAGGACTATTACTCCAGTTGCTCGTTCAGCCTTTCCCTTAAGGGGTAACTTGGTCATCTTGCCTAATAAACAAGATTCACATATGTTATATGATTCATAATCAAATGACCCTCAGCTACCACTCTTATCGAGCTTAGCTTTGTGTCTTTCATTTATATGGAAAATGTCACAATGCCATAAGTAAGTTGATTTTAAATTATCTCATTTATGTCTTTTCATGTCATTGGCATTCATAATTGGATGCAATATATCTAATATGTAAATTCTATTGCATAACGTACCAGTACCATAAAGCATTCCATTCAAACTAATAGAACAACCATTGCTATTGATATTCAAATGGAAACCAGCTTTTTTAAAACAAGAAACAGATAATATGTTATTTGTTACAAAATAACATTCATCTAGTTTAATTACAAGCCCATTGGGGAGTGACAAAAAATAAGTTCTTATGGTTAATGCAGCAACTCTTGCTCTATTTCCCACGCGCAAACAAATGTACCTGAAGAAGCCAAGGCATCTGATGCCTGCTTCTTCTTAAAAGACTCTAGATAGACTTTATCGCTTCACTTCTAGTCGCCAGTAACACCATAATGGAAGCAAATTCCTTTTGGAAAAGTTTCTTTTTAGCTGCACTTCCTTTTGGTTTCTTAGACCTTTTCTTCTTTAGGCTCTTTTTTCTTGAACTAGACGAAGAAGAGTCCGCCACTAGCACTAACTTATTATCCCTTTTGATAGCTTGCTCTGAAATCTTAAGCAGATTGATCAACTCAAGGATTGTCGTGGAGATTTGATTCATCCAATAATTCAACACAAACTATGAATAACTATCAAACAATCCAACTAGAATTAAGTCAACACTTAATTCATATTCTATAACAAGACACAAGATGGAAAACCTCTTAATATAACCATTCATCTTCAGTGCATACTGCACTATAGATAATCCCGAAGTCATCTTAGTCATGAAGAGCAGCTTTAAGGTATCAAAATTTTTAGACTGAGCTAGCTCATCAAAAAGCTCTCTAAGATAAAGCACTACGGTATTGGCATCTATAAACTTATGCTGCTTTTATAGCTTTGGTGCCATAGAGGCTAGCATAACACAAATAACCAAGTCACTATCTTTGAGATCCTCATCGGAAGTATCAATAGTAGGTGGATCAGGAAGTGGAAAGTCTAGGACATAGCCTAGCTCCTAATATTTGAGAAAAATTCTTATATTTCTCAACCAATTAAGGAAATTTGGTCCAGTTAATTTATTAGAATCTATAAGTGAGCACGAATTCACATTGGAAGATATCTTCAATCAACTTAAATATGAACAGAGAAAGAATGTTAGAATGTAAATACGTACATAATCATAAAGACTTGCATTACATATATATGACTCCCATTAGTTTCAAAGAATTTATAGCCCTCACTACGAATCCAAGAAAAATTATGATAAAGTGTAGTAGTGGGTCGATATCCAACATTACTAAGAATGACCTTAGGTTTATCCAACAAGCCACTTTAGGTCAATCGGTGGGTATCATTCATATCAATTGCATCATAGATGCAATTATCATCTAATTCTATTAATTTGTGACGTATGTGCACACATTGGGTTATCAACTTTTGATGCACGTACATCTGATGTGAGCTACACAATTGTGCCTCTGTCTATGTTAACCTTGAGTTTACTCAACAAGTAAACGCTTCTAGTGAAAACCAACTCATTAATCTGAAAATCTTACTTCCATGGTTCAAATATATCTTTATAGAGTGGGCTTGGGTTCACCTAACAACCTAACACTAAAAGAATTCTAGTTCTCTCTATATTAATGGAAGGCATTAGTTTTATATTATGTGTGAGGGATTTCATACTCTGGTCTCATCTAAGTCATAGGATTATAGTCACAATGACTATATGCAATGATTTAGGACGTTTCATCAATCTTATTGAATCTACATCTATAATCATCCATCATTCCAACTAACGAACCCTAGCATGCATTCTTTAATGCAATCATCTCACAAGGTTTTCCAATATAAGTTATGGTGTGTTATGCATCTAAAGATTTGAAGTTCGATTCAACTCTTGAACCAAATTGCTTTCTAATTTTGGCATTGGCTAATTTCTCAATCCGTATGTTTTCAATTCCAATTCAAAATACCAATATACCAAGTGTAATACCCTCTACTCTGATCAATTAAACAATTTAATTGTATAATGCTTGCCATTTCTAGTCGTATTAGACATGAAAGACTTGAAATAGATTAATACAATACTTTTCTCTTAGATTTCCAAATAATTTGAGAACATAAAACTATCAACTTACATATCTCTAAGTAGTCTCTATTTCATCAAGACTACTTCGATACTTGTCACATAACTTTTGATGGACAAAATAATCAAGACAATTGAATATACCAATGAGATGCTAATATGACATATTTTACATCCGAAAATTTTTGGAAACCCAATTTCAAGAAAATCAGTTTGGCATGCAAAAAAAATAAAAGTAACATATCTCTAATCACATAAAAAATGATCTGATGCAATGAAACCAACAAACACACAATTAATACTTGAAACAAACCAGGTCAAGCAGTTTTCTAAAAATTCTCCAACTTTGTCTTTTTCCTGAATAAATCATTGAAACAATTTCGATAAATATTGAGAAAATTACAGAGGATATAACATGTTCATAATATGTTCCATGTATTTTTTCATAATTTATTTATGAGAAAAACTTAACCAACATTAGCAACCATGCTAGTCCAGAATCTGTGTTGCTCAACACAGACATTCCAAACAGAACACAATAAATTCTCAAATAAATATTCAATCACCTAGAAAACATTTTTCTATCTTCGTATATGTTTATAGACATCTTACAAAGAGTTAGGTGAAAGAAAATCCCTAAAAAATGTTTCTAGAAACTATTCTCGAATTTCAAAACATGCCTATTCATGTAATGTGCATAAACACAACAACCAGAACAGTAGGGAATTAATTAGCAAAAACATAGACAATCACATTTATAATTTTTTTCCTTCAACAGAAGTATTCTAAATCTCATGAGAAAATTTAGGCAAGAAAATTTTGAAAGCAATATATCTATACTGATTTCGAGTTTAACACAATTAGAATGCACAATTGTCACAACCAATCAGCAGCATCACAAATGTTATAGTTTCTCCCTTATACAGGACACAAGTGGCTCTGATACCATAAGATATTGGACCCCATTTTTGGAGCCCAACTCTGAAGTCAATAAAACGTAAGCATAGTTGAAAACATTGGATTTAGAAGGAAAAATTCCCCAGGAGCAATGGCAGTTTCACCGCGGCAAAGTAATGTTTTGCGGCGAAACAATGGAAGTATTTCTAAGGACTTTTCATGGTAAGTTTGTCACGGCCAACCTTTAGCTTCGCCACGGCGAAGTCCCCGGATCAAACCCTTGCACCCTTCAGGTCTAAAGAACCCGGATAATTCCCAAGTACCTCTCAGGACAAATACGTCACAACAAAAGTTTGCCTTTGCCGTAGCTAAGTTTCCAAAAACAAACAGAAATACCCTTCGGGAAAGGTTCGTCGCGACCAATTTTGGCTTCACTGTGGTGAAACCTTCGAACCCAAACACCCAAACTCATCTATCAAACATCAAAATTTTCACATACACCTCCAAAACCACATCTATAACTCAACCAAAAGATGAATACAACCATAT
>JANSVA010423488.1:0-20349 GCA_025504915.1 Erythroxylum reticulatum | reverse complement strand
AATAACAAAAATCCCACTCAATAGGGTTTTCAATTGAAAATCCCTCAAGCACAATCACTAAAATTGGTTCTAGAATATTTAAACCCAAACATTTTCTAAACTCCATGGACTAAAATCCTTTCAAAAATCCAAAAGTTTGAAAATGATTTTACCTTCATTCTTCACCAAATGAAGGGATCCTTAGCTCAAAGGGAAGCTCTTCTCTCCCTCTACTTGCTTCCTTTCTTGAACAATCTCAAAATCTCTCTTGAAGACTAAGAAAAGTCAAACACTAGCTTGTTTTCTCTTCTTTCTCCCCTTCTCTTCTTCTCTTCGTATTTCTCTCTCTTTTCCATAATACTTATTCTTTTTCTCTTCAATTTTCTTTCTTCTTTCTTCTTCAAATGCAAGACAACACTTCTTCTTCCAATTATGCCCTTAATGATTGAGAAATGTCCTATTTGTCCTTCCTTTATGCCTTATGTCTTTTATACTTAAGTGTCTTGCCAAAAACACCCTTGAACATTCTGACATAACACTTTATTCTAGAAAAATATTCTATATTGTCTTACATTTCTAAGGACACCAAAATCCATCAATTCGATTCAGAAATCTGAAAGATAGGGCCTAAATATTTCGGACTGTTGTTAGACTGAAACAATACACTATACCCAACTTCCATCTAGAAATTTAAAATCCTAGAGATTGAAATAGATTTCAACTTCTTCATACCCTTTGTAGCTCCATGTCTCTAGTTTATCTTGAAATAAGAGCCATCTCATTTGGAATCCTATAGATCTAGATATATTCAAAATACTGAACCATGTTCAGTAAAATATCCAATTCCCACTCTTTCTACCGATACCCTTACTTTGATTCAATCCATCTTGTTTTTCAAATCAGCACCAAAAGGTATAATCTTTCATGGATATGTATGAATACGTAAAAAGAAAAGTGATAGGAAATCTAAGGGTTTAAGAATCACTTCATTTGGAGGTTGGATAGCAAAATTATGGTCGAAAGAATCAAACAAGATTTGGTCCTTAATCATGTTGAACTTGTCTCTAGACAAATAACATAACTTTCACTAGAGATGTTGGATTAAGATCATATTAGGACGATTTCAAAGAGTACTTAGAGATATACAACTTAGAAGTTGAGGTCATATTTTATCATTTGAAGGGTCAAAATGGACCAGCAGGTAGATACAAATGAAACCAAATAAAAAGCAGACGAATAGAAAAAACAGACAAATGAGGAAAATTGCCATAACTTTCCCCAAAGATATCAGATTTGTATGTTATTTAGATGGTTAGAAAAAGGAATTCAAGAGATACAAATTTAATGAGGATCTAAAAGACAGATTCTATCTTCTGAAGGGCTAAAAATGGAATAGAATATAGGTACAGATGAAGCCAAATGAAAAAGCAGACTAACGGAAAAAGACAGACGAATGGGAAAAATTGCTATAATTTTCCATAAAGATATCAGATTAAGGTGTTATTTGTATGGTTCAAAATAGGAATTCAAGATCTACAACTTTCCTAAGGACATCAAAGATAGATTATATTTTTTGAAGGGTCAAACATGGAATAGAATATAGGTATAGATGAATCCAAATGAAAAAGCAGACTAATGGAAAAAGACAGACAAATGAGGAAAATTGCTATAACTTTCCCTACAAATATGAAATTAAGGTTTTATTTATATGGTCTGAAAGAGAACTTCAAGATCTACAATTTTACTGAAGATCTTAAAGACAGATTCTATCTTATGAAAGGTTAAAAAGGGAACAGAAGATAGGTACAGACGAAGCAAAATGAAAAACAGACTAATGGAAAAAGACAGACAAATGGGGAAAATTGCTATAACTTTCCCTACAGATATCAGATTAAGGTGTTCTTTATACAGTTAGAAAGAATACTTTAGGATATACAACTTTTGAAGACCTCAAAGACAGATTCTATCGTTTAAAGGGTTAAAAATGGAATAAAAGATAGGCCAGGTGAAAAATAGGAGAAGCAAAAAGCAGAAGAAGCAAAACATAGAAGAAGCAAAAAGCAGAAGAAGCAAAACATAGAAGATATGATGTCATCACAGACCATGTGATGTCATCACAGAACAACCAAAAACATAGAAGAAGGAAAAAGAAGAAGAAGCAAAACACAGAAGATATGACGTCATCACAGACCATGTGATGTCATCACAGAAGAAGCGAAAACATAGAAGAAGTAAAAAATAGAAGAAGCAAAACACAAAAGAAGCAAAAAGTAGAAGAAGAAAAACATAGAAGATATGAAATTATCACAGACCATGTGATGTCATCACAGAAGAAGCGAAAACATAGGAGAAGCAAAAAGTAAAAGAAGCGAAAAGACAGAAGATACATCTTCCTATATAAGGACCATAACTTTCAGTTCAGATGTCCAAAAAATTCATGCTATATATCTTTGAAAATATAAAAGAAATATATACAATTTTCTAGAAGGAACATTTGCCTAAATCAGCCTGGATTAATTCAGCTTTTCCCTCGAATATAGAACATGAATTTTTACATTCATCCAATGAACTGCACCAGTTCTTAATTTTATGACAAACTTTGTGATTCTTAAAGACAGAATTTAAATTTGATGTCTTCATAAGAAATGAATACATATATTTCTAGTTTAATCCAAGTTAGGAATCATCTCGTTTGGATAACTAGAGAAAAAGTTGTGGCTAAGGGACTGAAGCATACTCCTTGAATAATTTTCCAGATCAACCACCCATTTTTTTCACAATCTTTCTTTAACACAACTTATACCAAGATCACCTTTTCTACTTCATTTATTCCTCATTCTCATCTCCATTTCAAATCAATATCATCCATAAGGAAATTTTAATCCATGATTAATCATGAAAACCAGTAACATAACATACACATATGTACATATTCTTCGTCAACTTACTACACAAATTCAATTTCATTTTTGTTTTCATTCTACTTATAACTTTCACCTTAATTATTCCCATTTTGAAATCTCTTATCCACTAAAAGCACCAAAGAAAAAAATATGAACCTCTACACATTTCTCATTTATTAGTTCTAGTCTTCTAAGAAAAGTTCGGGGTCCAACAATATGAAGGACCAATCTATGTATAATAAAGGTTTTATTAGACATGTTTGACAACACATCCATATGGTCAAATATGTTCATATTTAAAAATTTAAAGGGACATTGTTAAGGAGACATATTGGTACATGCTCATATACTGAATTGTGTTAAGTTTTGTAATTCACATTATTTAGGGTAATAAAGTTTTTCATTTATGAAAGCTTCCTTGATAAGCTTCAAATAACTCCTCCCACCTTGTGGAATATAACATCTTCTTCTTTCATTCTTAATTTTGAATAAAATTTAAAAGTAAAAACCTAATATCTCTCTTGATTCTTCCAACCTATTATGTTTTAAATGCCTATAAATCAAGGTAGACATTGTATTGACATACCTACCTCACAGTCGAGAAGTAGACATAGTAAAAAGACAATGTCGCACCCTTCTTCCTCTTTATATTTATGGATTTTATATGTTTATATTTTATGACTATAAAATATACGTTTAGACATGCATTTATAGATGGTATTTTGGGTGTTGATTTTGATCAAAATGACTAAGTTGGCAAGGGATAAATTTAGGGATAATGTAGTGTTATTTGTTTATAGGATTTGGTAAGAATTTGTAGCCTATAACTTAGTTGGTGACAATTTATTAGCATATATTCTTTGACTTTCATGGATGTTGTGTATACTTATAATATTTTATTTGTTGTTGTATAAATTTATATTTTTATTAATATAGTCCAAAAAAGAAGGATAAAATTGTAATATCCTCTATTAGAAAGAAAGAAAGTCATAATGTAAAAAGGAAGGTAATTAGCAAGTATTTTATTAAAATTAATATGATAATGATGTGAAGCTATTTTGATTTAAAATTTAAAATGTAGGTTAGGGATGAAGTTGTCACCCCAAGACAAGTTAGTAAAATGGGGGCCTAAAGAATAAGGTATGATATTGCATCAAGTTAAAATAAATTAATACAATTTAGTGATTAAGGATTATTGTATTTGATTTTTAAGTACTTTGTATGAGTATATACAGACTTGTTAAATGTGTTATTATTCAAAGATCATCTTTAAATGGATTCAAAGCCTTATTCTAGAGTAGTTAAAATAGGCTACCAATATAAGATTTAGTGAACTCTAAGATATAAAACAATTTAAAGATAGAAAGGATGTGTGCTACTGGTTTAATAGTTGCTTTAATTTGAATGAGTTATCATTAAGAGTAAGGGAGGATCAAATGGAGGAGATTACTGGTGGTACTATTGCATGCATTATTAGAGTTTCTTTCAAATGGAACCAAATTACTAGAAACAAAAATTGATGAGGCTTAAAAAGGAATCCAAAATTAATAATCACCAAATCTTGGTTATAATGTTCCTGTAGGTTTACTATGAAAGATGTCCCTAAAAGTGTTAGATTTAGACTAATATTGATCATCTTTCTTTCATGTTTTAGGTTTAATAATTGCATATATAACATGGGGTATGATTATGAATTTACTTTACAATATTCTAATTCCTTTACATAGAGCTTATGATATGAATACCTGATAGTTTATTAGTGGTTTTTCATCAATTTTGCTACTTGAGAGTGTGTGTAAGGCCTTAACATATACCCTAGAAGTATTATAGCATGTCTAGGGTATATTAAGTAGTGAATATAAAGAATTAAGTGCATTTAACCATAGTAAGAGACATAATGGTACTGAATGTAAAGGACATAGGTAAATGGGTAATTTTTTCATTTCAGTATGGACATGTATACTTAGACGTGAAATATAGATGAGAATGAAATTAATTGATGAGATTATATCAATATGGGAATTAAAGGAAGAAGAAGGACCAAATGTGCAATTTTCTCAACACATGGACCAATTGGATTAAAGCATGTATGATCAATAAGATTAAAGCATGTGTGATCAATAGGATTACAGCATATATAGACAATAAGATTAAAGCATGTGTTATTAATAAGATTAAAGCATATGTGTCCAATAGGATTGAGGCATGTATGGCATGAGATGAGCATGTAAGAGAGGAGTGAGGGACGTGCATTTAGGGTTTTGAATGCAAAATTTGCTTATCCTCATTTTCTCTCCATTCCATCTTCTTCATCACACCATTTTGCATGTAAGGAATCAAGCTAACATTAGGTGAAAATCAAGGAAAAATTTAGTGGTTTTCTCTTCATCTAGGGTTTTGTTATGTGTATGTAATTGTTAAAGATGAGTCTTGAATTGGTGTGTTATGTGTAAAGGAAGAGAAGACCAAAGGTAAAGGCAAAGGGAAGCAAATGGAGTGAAGAAAAAGAGTTTTGATCACTTCTTCAAGAGGTATAAGAATTTTTGATATGTTTTCTTAGATTTATAAGCATCATGTGAGCGGTGATAGTGGTAGATTGCATCTATCACTTTGAGAAAGATCCAAGGAGAGAAGAAGAAGAAGAGCAAAGGAGGAAAAAGGAAGAAGAGAAGAAGGGGCTATAGTATTGCCATGTTCCCGGTCTATTTTGACCCTTCCAAGTGACTTTTCATTTCATCTTTATTGTTCTTTGTTTGGAATGTATAAGATGGATTTGATAGTGAAAGATTTAGATTTGATGATTATGTTCTAAACTTCTTTGGGGATTTGTTTTTGAATTAATGTTAATGTGATTTCATTTGACGTTAATACATTAGGTGTTGTGATTATTTTTTGTATTTTCATGATTTGGTAACAAATCGAGAGAGTGAACCAATAACAAAACGATTAGATTGGGTAATGAGAGTTAAACAATCTAATAGATCATGCAAATAATCAAATCGGGAATTTATACCAAAAGGGATCTTGTGTGAGGACCCAGTTGTCTATTATAGGGCTTAAGATCTGACTTGATTTGTGGGATTTTTTTTAATTGAGAGATTGCAAATTCCATAATTCAATTAAGGGTTATGATTTAGGGTTTAATGTTTCTAACCCAAGGGAGAGTAATCCACCCTTTAAATTTCTAGCACTAATATCGTATTAACTTAAAAGTAATCATGTTAGCGTTTGATGATAGGATAAATCCTCCTTCTCATAATCACCTACTCTTCCTTGTGTGCTTTCCATTGTGAATTTGGTGGTGCTCAATTTGGTTCTTTATGTATTAATTTTACATTTTAATTCCAAGCAATCATCTTCACTTGTTTACTTTTTGTGTAGTTTTTATTGTCATTTTAATAATTCTTTAGGCCTTAGATATGTTAGAATTATATTAGTTCGACAACTCCCTAAGGGATCAACACCTTACATCCTAAAACCATGACCTGTGTGCTTGCAGTATATGAAGGGTTTTCAATAGATTAAAACTTATATCAACAAGGAGAATTGATAAAATAAGTATTCCATAAGCAAACAGGATGTTGTTGGTTAAATTTGGATGTGTTTTTACATTTCTCTTGTATGATAAGACCAAAGTTAGTTGATTTGGGGATGTGTATCTCACTGGATGGATAGGTACACTAAATGGACTTCTATAATTTGGCCATATCTTGGCCTGTAAACTTCTAAATTGGATAATTATAATTAGAGATTAAACTAGAGACATAGTTCTAAAGCTTTCATGAAGGAATCAAAATTTGATTCTGCCTTTAAGATTTTTGAATTCTAGACTGAAGTTGGTTTAGCTTCTATCCCTATTTTCAAACAACTTGTAGTGTTTTGGGTATAGCTCCCAAAATAATTAACCAAATTGCATGAAATTTATGCCATTAGAAAAATAAGACAAAGGATAATAAATTTATAAAAGACTTTAAAACCTAAGTTGAACGTTTACTATGTGAAAATTTTGAAACAAGTAGGGACTGTCGTGTAATTTGCTGTTGGACTGTTTAGGTTATCTAAATTTTCCTCATCCATTTGCTACCAAAATTTATCTGAACCTTTTCTTTTTGGATGTCAATAAAGCTTAATAAACCCACTTATAAGGGTAATATGAGATTCATCATGCATGTGAAGTGTACATACGTTAATGCCTTTGTTTATGTATTATTGAATAGGAATATGATCATAAATCATATTAAATATGATTTGACATGATAAACATTTTCAAGTTGTGATGCAAGCATAATGAAACTAATTTGTATGTTATGAATTTTCGCTCTTTAATATGACTTTGAAATGTAATTATAATGTTATGATGATTGACTTTAACTAGCCAAGTCCTAGTTGTGGGTAAATAGGCATATCTAAAAAGGTCTGTAATTGCTTCTATTTTGAGACACTACGGTGTCTTCTATTTTAGAGACTTACGTCTCTTCCATTTTATAGGTTATTGCCTCTTCCGTGGATACCAATCATAGGTATCTTTTGTTATATTCCTATTACCCACGTCTGAAGAAATTAGCAGGCAATTCTATAGATGTTTTGATATTTGTTTTGTTCTGATGCAAAATTATATTCTGAATAATCTCTGAATTTCATTTCGAATATTGTTATCTGTATTAAGATATGTCATGAATTGTATTTTATAATGTCTTTTCCATTACTAAAATATGATGAATCATTTGCATGTGGATGTTAGGCGACTACTATGAGTAGTCACCATCTTGCTTCATTATTCCCCACTAAGCTATATACTTAGCACGTTGTTTTTTTCTCTCTATATAGGTCTTGATAAACAGGTTTAAGGTTGAGACAACTACAATGGCCAAAAGAGGACGAGTAACCTTTTGGAAGATTCTGTATCTAAATATTATGTTGTATTCATAAATATTAAAAAGGAGCTTGTACTAATCATAACTTATGATGGGATTTTTTTATAGATATGATATATGTAATCTGTGACTTATATAAACCACCTTAAAAAATGAAGTATGATTTATGTTTGCCTTATGTCTGGGAATTGTTGGATTGTCTAGGTTTGTTTTGTGTGCATCCATATATCCTCCTAGAGGGTATTAAAGTGTTACAATTTGGTGATATCAGAGCATGGTTTAGGTGATTCTGGCATAATCATAGCTTAAATATTGCCTGTACGTGCATATAAGAGTTTGTGTTTGGCCTAATGTTGCTTGTTCTATGTGTTGGCTATAGATTCAAGAATCGAAAGATCTAATTGAATTGACTTTTTATGAATTCAACTTGATTTTGGGTATAGATTGGTTATCCAAGCATTAGGCAATTGTTGATTGTAGACTTGAGACTGTTGTGCTTAAGAAGCATGATCAAACTAAAATAAAATTATATGACATTCGCACTAGTCCTCTATAGTGTGATATCAGCAATGCAAACTCGAAGGTTTCTTAGGAAAGGATGTGAAGCTTATTTGGCTTTTGTCTTTGAACCTAAGAGGGAGAGTGTAAAATTGGAAGAACTACCAAGGCTTCATTTTAAAAGGCAAGGGGAGCTACCTATTGAGATTATGCCTAGTACTACTCTTATATCTAAAACACCATATAGGATGACTCCTGCTGAAGTAAAGGAGTTGAAAGTTTAGTTGCAAGAGCAACAGGATAAGGGATTTATTCGACCCAGTGTCTCACCCTGGGGAGCACCCGTTCTGTTTGTTAAGAAGAAAGATGGTACTCTTTGAATTTGCATTGATTATAGGCAATTGAACAAGGTTACGATGAAGAATAAGTATTCACTGCCAAGGATAGAAGACATGTTTGATAAGTTAAAAAGTGCAAGTGTATTTTTAAAGATAGATTTGCAATCAGGGTATTATCATCTTTGGGTAAAGGATGTGGAAGTTCCAAAGACTGCATTTAAAACCCGGTATAGACACTACAAATTCCTGGTGATGCCGTTTGGGCTAACTAATGTTCCAGTTGCATTTATGGATATAATGAATATAATGTTTAAACCCTATTTAGACCAGTTTGTTGTGGTCTTCATTGATGATATTTTGGTCTATTCCAAGAATGAGAAAGATCGTGTTTAGCATCTACGGATTATGTTACAGACTTTGCGAGAAAATAGTTGTATGTCAAGCTAAGTAAGTGTGATTTCTGGCTTAGGGAAGTATCTTTTCTGGGACATATTGTCTCTTCCTAAAGAATTGGAGTTAATCCTAGCAAGATTAAAGTGATTATTAATTGGAAGCTGTCACGAAATGTGACTGAAGTAAGAAGTTTTCTTAGTTTGGTTAGTAACTATCATCGGTTTGTAAAGGGGTTTTCAGTGATATCATCTCCTTTGACTGAACTTCTATAAAAGAGAGTGAAATTTGAATGGTCTACTAGATGTCAAGCTAGCTTTGATTAGCTAGAAAGAATGCTTACTAAAGCTCCTTTATTGGCTTAACCCACTTTTGGTAAGAAATATATCATGTTTAGTGATGCATCTAGAAATGGTTTGGGATGTGTTTTGATGCAGCATAGTAAGTGCACATGCCTCTAGGAAGCTAAAACCAAACGAACAAAACTATCATACATATGATCTTGAGCTTGCAGCAGTAGTGTTTGCTTTGACAATTTGGTGGCACTATTTATATGGTGAAAGGTGCAGGATTTTCACTGATCATAAAATCTAAAATACCTACTTACTTAGAAAGAAATTAATTTGAGACAACAACATTGGTTGGAACCATTTAAAGATTATGATTGTATTATGGACTATCATCCTAGTAAAGTTAATGTGGTGGCTGATGCTTTAAGTTAGAAGACCATTTCGACATTGATAGTGTAGTAAGGTGAGTGGGGAATTACATCTGATGGGGCTTTAATAACTTAGTTCAAAGCTAGGCCTATTTTGAGACAAGAGATCATTGATGCTAAAAAAGTTGATGATAAATTGAAAAAACTTATCTTAACAACTTAGGAAGGTAAACAACCTGACTTTTCTATGAAAAGAGACATTGATCTGTATTACAAAGATTGAATGTAAGTACTAGCTAGTGATAAATTGATGAAGAAATTGTTGTATCAGGCCCATAACATCCTGGTGGAAATAAAATGTATCAAGATCTGAAGCAACACTACTGGTGGTCTAGCATGAAGCGAGATGTTGTAGATTATGTATCCAAATGTTTGATATGGTAGCAGGTTAAAGTTGATCACCAACTTCCATTTGGCTTATTGAATCCTAATCCGATTCCTCAATAGAAATGGGATAACATTACCATAGATTTTTTAATTGTGCTTCCGCTCACTCAAACGAAGCATGACGTTATATGGGTTATTGTGGATAAGTTCACCAAGTCTACTTATTTTATGCCCGTTCATCCTAATTATCTAATGGATAAGTTGGCTGATATATATGTGAATGAGATAGTGAGATTGCATAGGGTGCCATTGTCTATTATTTCTGATCGTGATCCTCAATTTACTTCGAGATTTTGGAAAAGTCTACAAACGACTCTAGGTACCTGAATTATTTTTAGTACCACTTTCCATCCCCATATAGATGGACAATTTGAACAGGTTATTCATGTGTTGGAAGATATGCTTCGGGGTTATGTGTTAGAATTCACTAGAAGTTGGGATAAATATCTTTCTCTAATGGAGTTTGCTTATAACAATAATTATTAAACTAGTATTGGCATGGCACCTTATAAAGCACTATAGGGTAGGAAGTATAGAAATCTAGTTTATTGGATTGAAATAAGTGAAATCAAGATGATCAGACCTGATATTGTAAAAGATACTTAGGAGAAAGTTCAAGCTATTAAATAGAGATTAAAAGTCACCAGTGATAGGCATAAGTCATATGTCAATTTAAAAAGGAAATATAATGAGTATCAAGTAAAGGATAAGGTCTAAAAGTGTCACCTTGGAAAAAATACTTCTATTTGGAAAGAAAGGTAAGCTTAGCACACGCTACATTGGTCCCTATGAAATTCTTTAGAGAATCAGACCAGTATTTTATAAGTTAGCTCTTCTTGAAAAATTGGTCAAATTGCATGGTATGTTTCATGTTTCTACGTTGAGAAGATACCAGTCTAATGATACACACAAGGTTCCTCTGCAAGAAATTCAAGTACAACCAGATTTTTCTTATGAGGAAAGACCTATGTCTATCTCGGCTAAAGAAATCCGACATAGAAATAAACAAATACCTAGTAAAAGTACTCTAGCAACATCATAGACTTGAGGAAAACCCAAATCAAAGATGAGGACTCAATACTCACAACTATTCAATACATGTATAAATTTCAAGGACATAATTCTTTTTAAGGAGGAGGGAAATGTAAGGCTCCAACATATACCCTAGAAGTATTATAGTGTGTCTAGGGTGTATTAAGTAGTTAAAATAAAGAATTAAGTGTATCTAAGCATAATAAGAGACATAATGATACTGAATGTAAAGAACATAGGCAAATGGATAATTTTTTCATTTCAACATGGACATATATACTTAGACGTGAAATATGGATGATAATGAAATTAATTGATGAGATTATACCAATGTGGAAATTAAATGAAGAAGAAGGACTAAATGTGCAATTTTCCTATAGTCAACACATAGACCAATTGGATTAAAGCATGTGTGACAAATTGGATTAAAGAATATGTGACCAATAGGATTAAAGCATATGTGACCAATTGGATTAAAGAATGTGTGACCAATATGATTAAAGCATGTGTGACCACTATGATTAAAGCATGTGTGATCAATTAGATTAAAACATGCGACCAATTGGATTAAAACATGTATGACCACCAAGATTAAAGCATGTATAACCAATAAGATTAAAGCATATATGTCTAATAGAATTAAGGCATATGTGGCATGAGATAGGCATGTAAGAGAAAAGTAAGGGACGTGCATTTAGGGTTTTGAATGCAAAATTTTCTTAACTCATTTTCTTTCCATTCCATCTTCTTCATCACACCATTTTGCATATAAGGAATCAAGCTAACCTTTGGTGGAAATCAAGATAAAAGTTAGTGGTTTTGTAATATTCTAACTCGATAATTGTACTATGTAATGTATTGTACACGCATTTTATAGAGTATTATGTCTTTATAGTGTACTAGAATAATTTAAGCATTTAAATGTATTATTGAGGCTATAACGGAGATCATGGATAGGCCAAAGATGGCTATGGACATGACCAGAAATTTCTCGAAATTTTTTTGAAAACTTTGAAAACCTATGGAATGATTCCGAACGAGCTTTAAAAGCTCCGAAATGTGATTTGGAGATTTAGGTGACACTTTTGAATGAAATTCGAACAATTTTGGTGACATTCAATGATTTCCGGATTCAATCAAAAAAATTAGTTTGGGCAATTGAAATGTTACTGAACAATTTTGAAATATGATAAAAAAGCTCTAAAATTGTGATTGGAGTCCATAGGAACTAAAATTGGTCAAAACGGAGGTTGTTTGAATGGAATTCGAGCAATATGAAATTATTAGACTAAAATGTCCTTTTCAGAAAATAATGGTTGTTGATGATTTTAAACCCATTGAAAATTTTTAAAAGCATCCAATCAACAAGTATTGACCCTAATTAAACTATTTCAGGTTGATTTGATGATAAGATGGTTGTGGAATAATTTCGAGATTTAATTCGGTTAGTTAGTGAATTAAATGCATTAATGGGCAATTTGGTCTTTTTGCACTTATTAAGGGAAATTTGGTCTTTTAACATGATATTAGTGGATTGATGAGTCATTAGAGATGACCAATGAGAAAATGACATGTGTGTGATGAGTCATTAGTGATGACAAATAGGAAGGTGACATTTGTAATCCATTAAATGAGTATAAAAAGCGAAACTTAATACATTTTGCTTCATTTTAGGAGAGTACCATGAGAATGACATTAAAGAGACCAAAAACTAAAAGAAAATAAGAGATGCAAGAGTGGAAATGTTAGCCATGGATGAGAGAAAGGAACGAAGGGAGAGAAAAAAGAAAAGAAAAGAGAAAGGAGAAGAGAGGTTCAGCTATGGCCATGGAAAAGTGTACCAAACCATTTTACATGCTTTTCTAGCTCCAATCAAGCATCTAACAAGATTTCATAGCTAGTCAAGTGAAGAGGACGAAGAAAATGGGTAGGTAAGCTTACTAATCTTATTGACAATTTTGATTTGTTGGGTTATAGGTTTTTGTTTTGATGGTGTAAATTTCTCCCTTAATGAGATATCAAGGTTTTATTACATTGGAAGCAATTGGGAGAAGAAAATCAAGAAAACCTAATGTGTGAAGCCTTGGTCAAAGGTGAGATCTATTGCCTAATGTAATAGCCCAAAACACCTGCTTCCAACTATTATCTGCTTTGGGCTTCGGCCTCTCGGGCCTCGCGCCTTCACGGTTTTGTTCCTCCCTGAAGCCTACTCCTGGCTTCCATGGGGAAAACACATCTACAAGGGAGAGGTTTCCACATCCTTATAAGGCATGCTTCGTTACCCTCTCCAGCTGATATGGGATACCCTTAAGTATCCACCTCCCTTAGGAGGCCCAGCGTCCGCACTGGCATATCACTTGGGTACTGGCTCTGATACCAAATGTAACAGCCCAGACTACCCGCTTGCAGATATTTTCCGCTTTAGGCCTCGAGCCTTCACGATTTTGTTCCTCCCTGAAACCTACTGTCATCTTCCACGGGAAAAACGCGTATATAAGGGAGAGGTTTCCACATCCTTATAAGGCATGCTTCGTTATCCTCTCCAGCCGATATGGGATACCCCTAAGTATAGGATCGAGAGGTCAAGGCCAAAAATGGACAATATTTGCAATCAAGTGATCTAGTCTGTTACACCTAAAGTGTTTTATTTTTTCATTTGATGATTTAAGGTTAATGAATGACATTAGGAAGTTAGTTTAATGATGAAAGAATGAAAAAAAACTATGGAAATGATTAGATGAGTTTTCGACCAAAGGTAGTGTTTTTGATGTGTTCTGATCCAAAATGTTATTTTCGTGTTTTATGATGTTTATATCATGATTTATATGCTAATCAAGTACAGAATTTTTTAATGAAAATTTATGGCTTATATGTGTGTATTAAAATGTCATGGAACTGAATTTAGATTAACTTTAAGTGTTAAAAATCAAATGGAATTGAATTGCAAGAGTTTAGTGTAAAATATGTTATGTTTAGCCTTAAAGACATTTTCAGTATGAAACTATGGTTATAATGTAATCACCATGTGAATATGGTTAAGGATGGTTGTTAAGCATATTTGTGGTATTGGAATGATTAAATGAAGTGTTATGTTATTAGTTGGAGAAAAATTAGCATATGGAGTGTATATGGAAAGTAATGAAGTTGACATGGTTTATGGCGTATTTGATTGGAAAATGTGTTAAGGAGTTGAATGTATTTGTATTAGGCTTTTGGATAGGAAAACAAAGCCAACTGAACAATTTTGAAGTGGTGAAAAGGAAACTAACAAGTTGTGAGTGTATTTTAAATAAGCTTAGAGTGTTTGATTTTGTAAAAAATTTTTTAATGAAAATTTATAGCTTAAATATGTGTATTAAAATGTCATGGAAGTGAACTTGGATTGGCTTAAAGCATTAGAAATCAAATGAAATTGAATTGGAAGAGTATAGTGTAAAATATGTTAAGTTTTACCTTAAAGGCATTTTCGGTATAAAAGTATGGTTATAATGTAATGACCATGTGAATATGGTTAAGGCTGGTCATTAAGCATATTTGTGATATTGGAATGATTAAATGAAATGTTATGTTATTACTTGGAGAAAAATTAGAATATGGAGTGTATATGGATAATAATGAGGTTAACATGGTTTATGGCGTATTTGATTGGAAAATGTGTCAAGGAGTTGGATATATTTTTATTAGGTTTTCATAATGGAAAACGAAACCAACTGAAGGATTTCAAAGTGGTGAAAAGGATACTAGCAAGTTGTGAGTGTATTTTAATTGTTTTATATGACTAAATTACATGTTGTGGGTAAGTGATGTATAATCAGCCCTGTAAATAGTGGTTAATTGGTCATAGGTAAAGTGATGTAAAACCAACTTTGTGACTTTAAGCCTAGTGTATCATATGGTAAAAAAAACTAGTGGTGGGCTAAGATGAGAAAGAAAAGTCATGTAATAATAATGCCGCCACTATTTATTTTTAAAAGTGATTTGAGAGGTACCATATAGTACCAATTGTAGTAGTTGACTTATATTTTAGTCTAAAAGTTTTCAGAAAACTTATTGCCACCATTGTTTATATTTTAAGGAAAAAGAAAAAAATGGAAACTTGTATATTATGAGTTTAATGTCAAAAAGCAATTTGGAATAGTATTTCAGAACAAAAATTGTGTTTTACGAAATGTTATGTTATTACTAGATTTGATGATGCATGAATAAATTGTTATGGAATTTACCATGAGCTTTATGATTGTATAGGAATATTGCAGTTATGATATTATGAAAAGTTTAAATTTTTAGTAAACTGATCAATACTCACTGAGCTCGTTTAGCTCACTTTTATTTTTATGTTTTTAAACAAACTATCCTAGGTATGCACATAGGTGGTACAGTAATGGGGACTCACTGCAGGATTAGTTGTATCGTCGGGTGTTGTGCTGCTTATATTGTTTTGATATAAACATTTGAGTAAACAATGGATGTTTATAAAGGCTTTTAAATGAAATGCATGAATATGTTTTAGCTTTTTAAAGTTTATCGTAGTGAATGCTGAGAATTATTTGTTTGGCATTGTTTGTTAGTGGACTTGAAGTCTAAAATTTGTAGTAGAGATATTGATGTAAGTATATAAGTGTTTTGAAATTTTACAAGGCTTTTGAAAGTTTTGGGAATGTCAAAATGTAGTCGTTGTGCTGTCAAAATTTTTAATAAAATAATTTAGAAAAAATTCCCCCCTGTTTTTCACGCTTTTAACTTTTAAAGTATAAAAGGTTTTTAATAATTGAACGATTTGGCTTTACGGGAACCTTTTGGTTGAGTTAGATATTATATGGATAGCTACCGTGGGGTCATTGGGAGGGCTCAACTCGGATTCCAAAAGGGGAACTCTGGGATGGGTCCTTTTAGGTTTTCTCTTCATATAGGGTTTTGTTATGTGTATGTAAATGTTAAAGATCAGTTTTATGTGTAAAGGAGGAGAAGACCAAAGACAAAGGCAAAGGGAAGCAAGTGGAGTGAAGAAAAAGGGTTTTGATCACTTCTTCAAGAGGTATGGAAATTTTTGATATGTTTGCATGGATTTATAGGCGTGATGTGAGGGAAATTGATAAAATAAGTATTTCATAAGCAAATGGGATTTTTTGGTTAAATTTGGATGTGTTTATATGTTGCTCTTACATGATAAGACCGAATTTAGTTAATTTGGGGATGTGTACCTCGCTGGATGGATAAGTTACACTAAATGGACTTTTGTAATTTGCCCATATCTTGTCTTTTAGACCTCCAAATTGGATAATTATAATTGGAGATTAAACTAGAGACATAATTCTAAAACTTTCATGAAGGGACCGAAATTTGATTCTACCTCTAACATTTTTGAATTTTGGATTGAAGTTGAGTTTTGGCTGTTGTCCCTATTTTCAAATAGCTTGTAGTATTTTAGGTATAGCTCCTAGAATAATTAACCAAATTTCATGAAATTTATTCCATTAGAAAATTAAGACAAAGGGTAATAATTTATAGAGATCTTAAAGCCTCAGTTTAACGCTTACTATGTGAAAATTTCAAAACAAGTGGAGGCTGTCATGTAATTTGCTGCTAGACTGTTTAGGTTATCTATTTTTAGACCCACCGTATGTTTAGCCCAAAAATGAAATTTCCTCACCTGTATGCCACCAAAATTTAACTGAACCTTTTCTTTTTGGATGTCATTGAAGCTTACCCAATTATAATATGGGATTCATCATGCATTTAATGTGTATATACTTTAATGCTTTCATTGATGTATTATTGAACAGAAATGTGATCATAAAGCATATTGAATACGATTGGGCATGATAAACATTTTCAAATTATGATGCAAGCATAATGGAATGAATTTGTATACTATAAATTGTTGCTCTTTAATATGACTATGAAATGTAATTATAATGTTCTAATGATTGGCTTTAACCTACCAAGTCTTAGTGGTGGGTAAATAGGCATAATTAGAAGGGTCTGCAGCTGCTTCTGTTATGAAAAACTATTGTGTCTTCTATTTTAGAGACTTATGCTTCTTCTGTTTTATAAGCTATTGCCTCTTCTATAGATACCAATCATAGGTATCTTCTGTTCTGTTCCTATTACCTACATATGAAGAAATTAGCAGGCAAGTTTGTAGATGTTTTGATATTTTTCTATTCTGATGCAAAATTATATTTTGAATAATCTCTTAATTTCATTTCGAATATTGTTATGTGTATTAAGATATTTCATGATTTGTATTTTATAATGTATTTTTCATCACTAAAATGTCAAGAATCATTTGCATATAGATGTTAGGCGGCTACTATGAGTATTAGCCATCTTGCATCATTATTCCCCACTAAGCTATATACTTAGCATAGTGGTTTTTCCTCTGTGTAGGTCCGGACAAACAGGGTTAAGGTTGGGACAACTGCAATGGCCAAAGGAGGACGAGTAACCTTTTGGAAGATTTTGTATTTAAACATTGTGTTGCATTTATAAATATTAAGAAGGAGTTTTATAGCATATATAAATAGGTTGTACTAATCATAACTTATTATGGGATTTTTCTTTTGTATGGAAATGATATGTTTAATCTGTGACTTTTACAAACCACCTTGAAACGTGAAAATGTGATGTATACTTGTCTTATCTCTAGGAATTATGGATTGTCTAGGTCTGATTTGTATGCCTCTGTATATCCTCATAGGGGTATTTGAGTGTCACAATGTGGTTTTTGGAGTTCATCTAGGCAACTACATAATGGACTTAATATATATGGTGAGTATCTTGGCATTTTTTTTTTGTGAACCAAATGATAATAATTATTATGTTGGAATTGAATTTGATTTTGTAATCTTGTTAAGCAGATGTAAACTAAGTGCTCCAGGAAAATGTGGACGAATCATTGTCATTTATTACTTCTTATATATTATTTCCAAATATGCAAGATAAATTGTCAAGAATTTAGATATAAGCTTTGACATATATACGACTAACTTGTTAAATGTATTTTATCTGTTGATATTAAAATTGATGATGAAATAATAATTTAGATAATGATTGGAGTTAAATATTTTGTGCTTATAGTTTTTTGTCCTTCTACTTTAGAAAAAGTATTAGTGGTGTTATTGCATTTGGTGGAAGAAAAAACAATCACAATATTCAAGTCTAATCATAAGGAGGATGTTGTTAAGAAAAACCTATGTGGAGGACTAGTGGATTATAAGATGCTTTTAAAACTATACTTCCTAATATAAATTCCATTTCATTATGCATAATGTAACAAAATATCGTTTTAGAGTTGTAGTCATATGTCATGTGAAAAGTGTTGGTGCGTTTTGTTCTGAAAAGCAATGATAAAATTTTATGGTCCATATATTTTATCCCTTATGAAAAATAATTCCCAAGACAACAAAACAAGTAAAAAAATCATTATGTTTATCTCATTTTAAATGCAAAAATGATTTTTGATTGACTAAGATTTAGGTCAATATTTAAAATTACCGCAAATGCATAATGTAGCTGTAGCTAATATAAGCAAGAATGGGTTGATCCCACAAAGACTATAAGTACTAATAGTTATTCGTTTTCTATTATCTAACCTATGACTCAGATTATGGATTCTAATTAAAATTAAATTAAACAAATAAACTAAAATTGGAAGCAATAATGAACATAGGATAGAGGAAATTAATTAGAAAAATCAATATCAAATAGTAGTGTCTAGGTGAAGAATCCCCTTAAAACTCATTAAATATTAACCTTTTATCATACAATTATATTATTGATTACTAGACTGTGTAAGTTCCCATCTTATATTAATATATTATGAACAACTAATCCATTAGTTGATTAATAAAAATCTTTTTAGTTAAAACCCATAGGATTATATTATTGATTTATAAATTCCACTATTAGGTTTGACCCTAATCTAGATGATTTATATTAGCCTATCTCTAGGTTTGCATGCAACTCCTTCTAATTATGGTAAATCTATTCATATAAAAGGATTTCTAAATTTCAATCATATGAAATCAAATTATGCACTAATATTCTATATATATTAAAACAAGAATAACACATGTAATTGAATTGCAATAAATCAATCAAAATAATGACATTGAATAAAAGAACAAAATATATTGTTATCACGAACCAAGGTTCATCATGCTTAGACAATAAACACGTTTAGTTACTCATAGAAAATGAAATCAATAAAAACTATGCAAAAAATGTAATAAAAATAAAGAAATCATAATTTTAAATCTCCCTTTCTCTTCTACTGATTCTTCTTGCAAGTATGGATTTGATGTTATTATCTAGTGGATCTCTTGATGTTGACTTTGTGTTTTCCTCATCCATTGATTAAAATCGCCACTTTTGAATGTTGTTTACAACCTAAAAACTCTAGTGGATCTCTTGATGTTATCTTGTTTGCCTCTGTACGTCCTTTTGTGGTAAAAATTAGGGTTTCTAAGATATATACAGTCACTTACACGGGCGTGTAAGTGACCATGTATATTAGAAAAACACACAAATTCACAATTTCATACAAGCATAGAGACTTACATAGATAACATATACAGCTGTGTATATCAAGGTATACAATCGTGTAACTCCATATAACCAAAATCCAAATTCTTCAATGTTTACACATTTATAGAGACTTACATAGTTTTTATACACAGTCGTAAAGGTCCTTAGTTGCTTCAAATCTTTGTTCCATGCTACGATTTCATCTAAATTCTTCTCCTTTAGGTTTGTGAAGGCAATTATGAAATACAAATGAACTTATAGTGAATTAAGTACCAAATATACAACAAAACTATAAAATATCAAGCAAAACATGTTAAATATGGGTATATAATTATAGTTAAATATGCATTTATCAAACATCCCCACACTTAAGCTTATGCTTGTCCTCAAGCAACTCATAATCTAACTTATCAATCTTACAACATCTATCCCTCATTAATTTCAACTTGTCCATCAATACTTTATGCCATCATGTCGTATTAACCAAATTAACATACAATTAAAATCTATTTGTCCTAAACTAACTTCATATTTCAATATCACTAGTAATCAAATCAATAATCTTTTTAAAATCAAAAGATCAATTCTTTACACACTCATAAAGGTTTCACTTAATGCACTTAATGTAGGAAAATCCCGGGGTAGGCATCACATGCCCACGGTGCGGAATTTAAAATTTTAAGTCCCGGGACATTCCCGAA
>JANSVA010423472.1:0-20352 GCA_025504915.1 Erythroxylum reticulatum | reverse complement strand
ACATTATTAATTGCACAATCACATAAACATTCAGTTTTACACACATATATATGTGTAATGTATAATGCATGCTCAATGACAATCCCGGGTATATTTTCTAAATTTACATCTTATGCTCATTCTCATTTTATGATTCATATTTGTCTAATTGAACTTAGATTTATACTTCAGCTGCACATGATCATTCTAAGCTCCCCATTCAATCTTTACCCTTTGTATGTATCTAGCTTATTCATAAGCTTACACCTCAAGAACACTTGGTTACTTTATATCATCACTCAATTTCTCGTCATCTCTTTTCTAACCTCATATGATGTCATAATATCCAATTCTTATTCATAATTAATCATGTAATACATATTACTTAACTTCTTTGAATCATAACTACAATTACTTGAACATCTTCTTTCCCATTATACTTATGCCTAGGGTCCCTCGATATTATCCCTTTATTCACTAAGTTATAACCTTCATTTTCACTTTAAACCTATCATACATTGGTCACATAAACCAAGGATCATTCTATGTTCAATTTAAGCCTTAATTAGGGTCACTTGACCCATAAATATCCATTAGGTGGACATCTATGTCTGTTAAATGGACCTTTATGGGTCACTTATAGAAACTTGAAAATTTGACCCTTTGGACATCAAAATCTCTTCTTGAGGTCTTGATAAAAGTTGTAGATCTAGAAGTCCTTTTAAAACCATACCTAAATGACCTTAATAAAAGTTCTACAGAAAAAAGTTATGCCACTTTCACTAAAGTATGTCCAATTGCATCTTGTTTTCAAGATTTCTAACTCTTTACTTGTTACATTCAACATCATATACTTGATCTATCACTTTTAGTTCAATTAATCATCATTTATCCATTATTCTAACTCCATTTCAACTTAATACCCTCCATAAATAGATTATAGCCCATAATTGTTCATAAACATTAATAACAGAACATACACATATATATTCATTCATTAGCAATGTTTTGCACATATTCAAATTCATTTCACTTCTAACTATCACCTTAACTCTTTCCTTTTCAAGATATCACATCACCACCTTTCTTTAGCTCTATACTCATTTTAATTCATCACAAAAACACCCAAAGAGATTTACATTAACTCATTAAGAAAACAAAACAAGAACCCATTATGTATCCAGTTTTTCTACACTTTTTCCCTACACCCAATACTCAACTTCAGGTCAAGATTAGAAACTCTTAATGACAAAATTTGAATTCGATGTCTTCATGCAAAATGTATCCATATATCTATAATTTAATCAAAATCAAAAATCACTTATTTGGATATCTACATTATAAGTTATGGCTAAATTACAGATGCATAATCAAATGGAAAATATTGCGGCCAACATTTTTCCAACACCCATTAAACACCATTCACTCACTCAATCCAACATTATGTCATTTCATGAAGTATTATCCATCAAAACACCAAATCAAGACATGAATTTATCCCCATTTCTCATCCAAGTTTTGTCATGAACCCGTCCTCATTTTATGAACATTTACTCTTAACTATCATCAAATATGTTTGATTCATCAATTCAAGAAGAGTGATGCTTATACTTACTTGTTTAGCTTCAAGATCTTCAAACTCTCCAAGCTCTCTCTTAACCTTAACTCCTAAGCATCACATGATCCTCATCTTCTTAAGGTGGTAGGGATGGGTTTTCTTATGACAATGAAGAAGATGATATGGTGAGAGTAACAAGTGAAAGATAGAAGAATGATGTAACTGGCTGGAGGTTTGGGTGAGTCAAGAATCATGAAGGAGAAGAAGAGAAGAAACCACGAAAATGAAGAAGAAAGCAAGAGTTAGAATGAAAAATAAAATTAAGGATAGGCTTACAAGATGAAGAAACAATCGTGGGTGAGATGTGGCAAGGCAAGTGACATATGTCACTTGTCACTTGCCACTTGTCACCTCCCCATGGTTCCATTTTGTCCACTTTAATGACTAGTCCATTTTATCTCCAATTTCTACTCCAATTGTATTCAAATTTTCAATGACATAAGTCATTAAATCCCAAAGTCATTTATAAAAATTTCCATTGCCATTTGACCGTTATTTCTACTACTATTCATCAATCATTCTGCCACTTGACATTTTTCCAAGCCCAAAAATACCCTTAAATTTTAGAAAATTCCCAAATTTTGTCAAAATTATAATTCACTACTTATACACTCCAACTCAATTGATAACACATATAATTCACAATTCCCAATATAATTACATTTATAGATCAATTATACCTGAAAATTGTTAAATGAGTGCATGAATAATTATTTTCATAGGCAAAAATCACTATTCACACATGTGTGTATGCTATATTATGCATTAGCATAAAATATATTTTTTTCAATCTCTCTTTGATCTAATATATACCAAATTTTAGGGTTCTAACCCTTGGCATAGGAATGGGATGTTACACCATGCACTAGTTTTCATGATCTAAGCTAAGGTTAGAGAATATTTTCATGCATAAGCTCATGACATTAAGGATTATTTTGCTAATCTTTAATTATTTATTGTTCTAGTGTTTTTCATTAGAGTTTGGTTATACTTTAGAGTCTCAAACATGTTTATATGATTTTTAAGTTATTTGATGGTTTCTTATTTAGATTACTACTTGTTATAGTTGTAATTACCATTTTGATTTTAAAAATTCTAAAAGTAGTACTTTCCTTACGACAATAAAAATCTTAATTGAAGTAAAATTCTTAAAGTTTTATTTAAAATTTTTTAATAAAGCCCTAGTTAAACTAGAACTAGTAGTTAGTGTTTTAATTTAAGTAGGAATTCTTATTGTAATTGTAATTAATGTGTCTTATTATCACATTTTTTGTTCATTTTACATAAAAGTGGATGTTTCTAATCAATAAAGGTAGCCTTGAAATTTTAGTTATAAAATATTAAGAAATGTGAATGCTTTATCCATTCCTCTTTGTTGAACTTTAAAACTTATCAAATAATTTCTTCTTGGTAAGGTTAAAAACACTTTCTGAATTCAAATCTTGATTCTTTATAATCTACATGTTTGTTTCTTAAAAATCTAATTTATCTTTTCTAATAAGATTTCAATCTTTTTCGTGATTTCTAGGTTTTATTCATAGTTGAGTTTGCATTTTTAAACCTCTCAACTTGCTTTAGAAAATGTATTCAATCAATCTTAATCATTCCCCTTTACACGATTACATCTTCATTACTTGAATATTTGTCTTCATGCCTTTAGGAAGGAATCACCACTTAATTAACCTTGGATTGCCCTTTAATCGCATATACTGAAGGAGTGTAATTTTATAGTACTTGATGCATATTATATGAGGGTGCATAATTTTAACTTGACTAGCTAAACATAGGTTTAGATGAATATGGGTTTCCTCTTTTCCTTTCTTATAGCATTTACATTGAAATTATTTTAAGATCCCATTTTCATTATTAAAGTTCTCTAACTAAGTATAGATTATACTAATGCTTTGATCTTTTTATAATATTTTATATCATGAATGCATTGTCGATCAAATAAACACTTTTTCTCTTCTTTTTCTTCTAATCCTTAGTGGGTTAGGTAACCCCCTTTCACCGACAACTCATAAATTTAACCTGTAGTTATTTTGAGCTCCTCTATATAGAGGAGCTCCTTTCTATTGCTATCTAATACTTCTATATTGCTTTTATATAAGTGTTGGACCCCAAATTTTATTTATTTATTTTGTTTATTTTTATAATTTGGTCATTAATTTAGCAAGCATCAATAGAAATTAGAATTTTTTAATAGAAATGCTAGAATGAAGTTAGAGTATAGTATGGTATTTAACAAGTTAAAGGAGTTAGTAGACATTATGTTAAATGAGGTGGGGTAAATTTGGAAAGAAAAGGCAAAAAATAATCTTGAATAAGAAAGAAGGGGAGAAAATTGTGAAGGAAGACAAAAAGAAGAAGAAAATCAACGAAGCTAGAACGAAGAGAGAAAGCGTGGAGAAGCTAGGAAAAGAAAAAGAAAATCGTGGAGAAGGAGAAAGAAGAAGAATGAAGAAGAGTCAACTTATTTTAGGTAAATTCCCATCATCTTTTCTTCTTGTTTGGATAGAAAAGAAGTAGAGAAATGGGTTTGTGTTGGGAACCAAGGGAGAGACAAGAGAACCCAAGAAACCCATTTTGATTTTCATGGGTTTTTGAACTATGTTTTAGTTTTGCTAGTCTAGATAAATTATGGGTAAATTGAGTCTAAGCTCAACTTCTATTTATTCTTGATTATTGAAGTTTTATGGGTTTTCCATTGAAATATGGGTTTCAATGGAAATATGGTTTGTTTTAGGAAACCAAGACAATCCCATCCAAGAGCAAGAGGAAAGGTAAATTTGAGCTTAGAATTTCAAGCAATTTAGGTGGATAATATGTTTATAATCATTTTAGAGATGGGCAAAATTTCTTACCTATGTGTGTATGCTTAATTGTTTGATTTTGAATTGTTGTGTTCATAGGAAAAATGCATTATGATTGATTATTATGTTAGGCTTTGAAGAATATTATGACATTTGATATAATCAAAAGAAGAAATAACATAAAAAGCATGAAAATATGAATATATGATGGAATAAAGTGAGCATGAAATTTTGCTTACGTTTGGGCAAGAGAGATACCATTTTATTTGTTATGTTGACTTAAAGCCTTCTCCCAGCTGCCCGCTTGTGGCATCGAGCTCCTAAGAAACGGACTCATTTATTTCATGGTGCAAACTTTGGTTTCTCCATTTCAGTCCATGGGACTCTTAAGCCATTATCTTTGTGCATTGCATTTTGATTTGTCAAGTTATGATGCACAATTGAATGTCATACTTTGATGATTAGTTATATATGATATGTTCTATGTGATGACATGTTTAACTATGAGTTTATGAGCTAGAATTGTTGATAATTGAATTGCTAGATTAAAATGAAATATAGATGTATATATATATATGCTTGATTGTGCTCATTACCAATGGCTATAAGCTTATTAGCCACTGAGCTTCGTAGCTCAACCCATTATTTTTTCACTCCTCAAGTGCAAAACAAGAAGGTTGTTGATCCTTGCAAGGCCTTGGCAATACCCCAAGATAACTATCTTTTGTAACTAAGTTAGTTCGACTATTTTAGGTAGCTTTATAAGCATATCAAACATAAGCATCCATTTGTATTTTGTATTAAGTTATTGATGTAGCTGTTGATATGTTATTAAAGCTAGCCTCAAACTCTATCTTTATGAATGGAAGAAGTTTCTTTTATGAATGAAAGAAGTTTCTTTTGCATATATTCATGTTTATCTTTTGTTGAGTTGTTGGAAATTGTATGTGCAAATTAGTGTTGGATTGTTAGGTTCTAGGTCCTGAATTTCTGGGTTTTTCCATGGCAAAGGAATGACTTTGGTCGTGGCAAACCTTTCTTGAAAGTTGTTTTTGGCTCGATCTCGAGACTTTATCATGTATTTTCCCGACGGGTGCATTTGTTCAATCTTAGAACTTCGTCCCGGTAAAGCTAGATGTTGGTTGTGGCGAATTTTTCCCGAAAAGTCCTTAGAATTATTCCTTAGTTTCGCCGCGATGAAACATTTACTTTTCCGCAGAGAACCTGCCAATGCTGACACTATTATTCTCATTGCAGTTTGAAGGCTTCAACCTCCCTCTCACATGATCCTTACATGATCGTCTCGTATTGTAGCCTCGTAATAAGTACCGAGACCCAGGGGCCTAATAATAAAGGCAAGGGATTGATGTGGAAACTTAGTTATATTCCTTTTATTTCTAACTTCATCCATCAATATTATATTCATTTTCTCAAAAGTTTTTAAACATATTAAAATTTTTAATAGAATGTCCTATTATCCCATTATGATGACCATAATATGCATTATAATTAACCATGTTAGGTTAGGTGGTTTTGTTTGCAAAGAAAATATTGATGCTATTTTTCTTTGCTTTAGTATGAGTTGGTATATCTCTCCAAAAGTCATGAGCAATGGTGAAAATTGAGGTTAAGATCTGATAGATGCACAATTGATCATATTTATATAACATATTTGATGTATTTTTGCTTGATATTATGTACTTTTATTATATATTTGATAGTTAATTATCTCCAAAAGTGTTTATAGGTTATAATTATCTTAATAAAAGAGAAGAATTCAAACGAAAATGTAGCACAAAACAAATATTTGAAGCATAGAAGGGATACACAGTCGGGCATCAGCTTGTGAACTTTTCTCAGGCCATGTAGATTTGCAAACTCTAGAGATTTTGGGTTATGCACAGTTTGATGCATGACCTTGTATCAACCCGTGCATCTTTCAGAATCGTAAAATTTATTATAAAAACATATGTTCGGACGCAAAATAGGGGGAAGACTTTTGAAAACAATTCCAAACACAGAGAATGTCCAGAAAGGGCAATTTTGTTTCAGGGATTTGGAAAACACGAAGAAATAATTGGAAAATCCAATTATAAGATTAAACCTTTATTTGTAAGAATATTCGATAGGAGATAAAATGGAGATTTAGAATTATGAACATGTTATTTTCTATTCGATTCTCTTTTTGTTATTGTTTGATTTCATTTTCAATCATGTGTAACTAAATTCTTCTAATGTCTAGGCAAGATGAACCTTATATTATGCCATAACATGTTTTGATCCTTTTATTTGATGCAATTGCTTTGATTTATCTATTGCAATTCAATTATGTGTTTAATTTATGTTCTAATAAATCTAGAATATTATATCATAACCCAATTTCATAAGATATAGATTGAGAAATCTTTATATGAATAGATCTACCATAATTGGAAAGAGTTGATTGCAACCTTAGAGATAGGATGACATAAATCCTCTAGATTATGTTCAAACCTAATTCTAATTTGGTTGATAAACTTAGGATTAGTTGTTATTAGACTTAAGATAGCTATTAGCATACCATAGGAATTTCCACTGTCCAATAGTGAATAATAAAACAATTGCATAATAAAAGATCAACTAATTAAGGCTTTTTAGGAGGATTTGTAGCCTAGACAATAATTCTTGATATCTTTAAGTTTCTAAATTATCCATTATTTATTTTTTCATTCTTACTGTATGTTTTATTTTATTTACATAAGTTTTCATTTCTTTAATTAAAAATCAAAATAATTCATAAACTAGATAATAGGACAATGGTAACTACCAGTATTCATCGCCTTCATATGATTGAACTGTAGTTGTCGGTACTAGCTACAACTATGTAGTGCGTTTGTGGTTAATTAATAATTGACAAACTTACAAAAAGTCAATCAAGTTTTTGTCACTGTTGTTAGGGACAATGATATTAGGAACACCTAGATGTTATTACTCTAGTCATTATTTTTTACATTTTATTTTATTTTATCTTTTTTATTTCTAGCTTGTTCATTTATTTAGTTTTTAAACTTCTCTACATATAAAGTATGTTGGCGGTTTACTTTAGGAATTAAGATTTAGCTTCATAGTCACAACTAACAATGGATGGATGGAGTGGATAATACTTTTATGGCAGCTAGAATATGTCTTCTCAATCTCTAACATCACCATATGGAAAAGAGTCATATCCTCACATATTTTTGGAAACTCAACAAATGTTCAGGCCATGTTGCAACATTTATGGTAGTAATTACTACAATGACGAATGTCGGGCACCGATGTATATCTGGAAGCAACCAAACGTGTATAACCAACCTTAAAGTCCGTCATACTAGAATACGTAATAATTCAGAGTGGAGCAACCTGTATGCATATAGATGGAATGACTCTGCTCTAACTGAATATGTACAAATAAAAGCAACGGTATGAAAGAATTATAGATAAAATAATGAAATGCCTTGACAAGAGAGTAACTAGTCAATGTGAATTCGATGAGAGACTTTCTTCACCAGCATATAATGAGCATAATGCTTCTTATTATCTGAGCTCCCTAAAATCTCAGAGTGAGGAAGAGATAATGGTCGATTTTATGAATAAAGATACATTTCAAGAAGGAAAGGAGGTAACAAATGCTCTAAAATACATAATGGTTAAGTTTATTGAAGAATCAAACATAAGACATCAGGAAACAGAGGATTGTATATAGAATATGGCGAATTGAATCAACCAACTAGTGAAGATAATATCTGATAAGGTGTGGGGGAGTTTGCCTAGTCCTAATGAAATAGATCCTAAAGAAATTGGAATGACAATCATCTTTAGGAGTGAAAATGAGCTTCTAAAAGAAGACAAAGATGAATCATCTATCCAATAAGAGGAAGTAGAGAAGTGGAAAAAGGTAAATAAAGAAGATGAACGAAAAGCCTTTATCTGGGAAGAAGAAGAAGAAACGTTGACAAAAGTGGTTGAGGAATTAAGTAAGGAAATTACTGATGAGGCATTGGTAGTGACCTTAAGTATAGAGGGTTTCCACTTCCTCAAAGACAAACTATTTGAGTTAGCCGACGATTTAGGGAGTTTTGTTATTCCCAATTTTTTAACAGTTTGTCATTAAAAAGGGTGTTAGTGGAATCTATTGGTGTTATTAATCTAATTAATTATTTCCTTGTGATTATCTTGTAACAAATGGCTTACTTACAACCTACAAAACCTTTATTCAGAGAAGTGGATGGAAGCAAGCCACTAGATATAGACCTAGGATGAGGGTAACGTGCATGGTACATCAAGCTATCAATGTTAAACAAGCGTTACATAGGAGGCAACCTATAAATTATTTTCTTTTTATCCTTTTATTCCTTTTTTCATATTTTGCAATGATGTCGTCTACTATTGCATGGACAAAAACAAAAAAAAATCTTCATATTGGGGAAAATACCACAACCTTCTCACTTATTATATATACTTATGTTATGTACATTAGGGACAATGTGCAACTTTAAGTGTGGGGAAGGACTTAATGAATTTTTTAACTATTTTATTTAAGCTTATTATAATCTTGATTATTAAATTTTGTTAACTGATATTCTAAATTGGTTAAAATTTATCTGATAATACTATGTTTCATTATTGAATATTGGTTTGAATTAGTATGTAAAAGAATGAGAGTTATAATAAAATTGCTTTCATAATTCATATTTTTATTAATCATTGAGATAGTTGAGTTGAATGAAATTGCATACTAGTTACACACATAAACCTATCTTTTATGGTTAGCTTTTGAGCCTAAGAGCATAATTTCAAAATTTTAAGCTCTTTTATTTCTTTTATGTGTGTGTTATCATATATAATTAAATAACCTAGAAATTACTTTTATTATGCATATTAAGACCATAATTGTTAAATTAGAAGCATTGACATGACAAAAACATTTAGATTCAACAAACTATTTTAGCCTATTTCTTTAAAAATTACCTTACCTATAATTTATCCTTTAGGAATAACCAATTTGAGCCTTAGCCTTTTTCATTGATTAAACCCACATATTAACCTTTACCTTATTTTTCTTTGAAGCCCTTTCTAATGTTTCGAACCTTAAAGGTTATTTACATTTTTTATTTGTTTAAGACTTAAAATTATTGAAAGGTCTATTATTTCTTTAATTGTGGTACTAAAGGCTTAAATTATTGTTAAAAAAATTTGTACTAGTATAATAAGAAAATTTATGAAAAAGTTTATAGTACCATTAGAGTTGCCCTAAAAGGACCTATGTGTTTTGTAAACAAGTCTTGTAATATTCCTTTAGTAAATTTCCTCTAAATTAAACTATTTTGATATCCCAACCATACCATAACTAAGCCCTGTTAAAACCTTATAAAGACCTTTTGATTATTGTTTCTAGTTTATACATAAGTGATAGAGATGTGATAATATTGTAAGCGTATGGTAAAAGCTCTGCTACATATTGATTGAGGGTTTTTAATACTTTTCATCCTAAACACTTGAGCGTGTTGAGTGAATTCTTAGTGATGCTCTAAAGGCTTATTCTTTTTTATTTCAATGCGATTATTGATGTGATTCCTATTAATATGGACTTTGAAAGTTAATTCTAGGATAATTTGATTCTAATTGTATGTTAATTTAATTTAATAGGATATAATGACTCATAATATGTAACGTCAAACTCTCTGAGCCTTTTGTATTATGTTATACTTAGAGATGCTACTGTATACTAATACATACAAGGTTGTATATGAGTTCAAAGATGTATTTAAGTCCTGTAGGTATATATGATAATGATTTATAATGTTATATGCCCTTCCATAAGCTTAGAGTTCATCGATATGCAAAATCTTAGAGATTTCTGATATATAAGCTTTTAAATTTGTAAAAATTGAGTCCATTGGATGGATATGACCATGGTGGTTGAATTAAATGTGTTATAATGCCTTAGAGGTGATTAGACATGATTTATAGACTTATGGGACACTTAGAAAGCTTAATTGGAAAAGTTGATGTACATAAAGGCTTATTGCAAAATTTTAAAAGTTAAAGGACATAAATGTAATTTTTTAATTCTTGGAGGACCAATATGTAATTTTATAAAGTTAAGGGGCCTATTTATTATTATCAAAAGTCCAAAGGACCAAAATAAAAATAAAGGTTTTGGTGATTCCCAAATTTAGGAAAAGTTTGGAGGATATAATGGTAATTTCACATAACCTAAGGGCAAAAAGATAATTTCGCCATATTTTGGTCAAAGAAGAGTCAAAATTCTAGACCCTTCTTACGTATGACTGCTAGAGACTTAAAACATCTTCTTTTAATTAAAAGAGAGGAGAAGAGAGGAGAAGAATAAGCTAGCTTCGGCCATCCCTAAAATTCCACCATCTTTTTGATTCTCTAACCCAAATCAAGGTGGTCTAAGCTAATTTGGGGTCAAGGAACTCAAATCTATCATTATATTTGAGAAACTCTCAAAGGATTTAAAGATAATACTAAAGGAATGTTTAGGTAAATTTTGTTTCATCTCTCTCTACATTAGGATTTTGAGTTTGGTGTTAAGATATGTTGTTCTCCATGCTTGAATATGCATGAAACATGGTTTAGGTGAATAAAATGTTTCATTGAGATGGTTCTTTAAGTCAAAACTGAAATGCCCCCTCTTTGGTGGAGGTTGTGAATTTTGGATATCTTTTGAAATTAGTGATTTAAATGAATTTTATGGAGTTAATTGTACATGTATAATGTGAATTGATGATGAAAAATGAAGAAGATGTATATTGTATGAGGCTTGGTTGAAATGATGGGAGAAGGAATGGATACATATAATGAGATTTTTAATTATGATAAATGTAGCTTAAATGAAGGGAATTGGATTGAATGGAGTGGTGAAATATGTCATTGTTTGGAAGTGTTTACTATATAACAAGATAGGAGAATGAGTTACTTGATAAAGTATTGAAAATGTGACTTGAAAGTCATGCACATTAGGTGTTTGATAAAATGTCTAAGTGAAGTTGGCTTAGGATTTAAGGATTCATAGTGATATATATTAAAAACGGCATTCATGTTAACTTAGAGTAATCTTGAGTTGTTGTTTAGATTGATGAATAAGGGTCTAATGTGCTTGGATAAAAATGGGCTTAATTATGTTTTGAAATGAGTAAGTATTGGATTAAAGGCATTAAATGCCTTAGAAAATGCAAAAGCGAAGCTAATGTGAATAGAAAGGAAGTAACCATGTGAGGAGTTTAATGGTCAAGTAGTATAGTTTAAAGAGAGTGATATTATGTTTTATACACTTATGTGATAATGTATAAATATGGAATATATGTTTGAGTAGTAAAGACATTATATTTTTTATGTATGAAGGCTCGGGAACTGTGAATCAAAAAGCTCATACCGAGGATTGTTGAAGTTAAGAGAGTGTACACCTTCTTTTTGAGGTGAGTTGGGAAAATCATGTTTCTCATATGGGATTAGATCACCTTAAGACATGTATAATGACTTGTATGAGAATTTTGAACCTAGGTAATGCATAGTAGAATTGAATATGAAATGGATGCTAATATGCTTATGTATTTATGAAACATCATTTTTTTGAACAACTATGCATTTGGAGTACAAAAGAAGGCTTTTATTTCATGAGATTATGTTTTGGAATTTACATATGCATAATCGAGTCATGTATGTTGCGTGTATTTGTTCTCTTTCGGCTTAGAGCCATAACACAGTTTCATTTTATCTATTGGACCAATAAATAAAGGTATAGTGCCTTATTTGATTTTTATACTTAATTTTGTATATGATTTTTGTGATTGGTGAGGAAACGATTAACCAATCGTGTGCTAGGCACAATTGATTAAGCAACCCTTGTACCCTTAACGTTGGTACATAAAAGTCGAGTCCCTATATTGACACCTTGCTATGGGACTTGTGAGTGATTCAACACCTAGGATCTGGACACCGACGAGGCCATCACCTAAGATCATAACACTCTTGTCGACTATATTCCGGAATCACCATGGATGAAATTCAAGCCAACACCAATGATTTGTGGGTGTGCACACTAGTTTGGCCAACTAGTGGTACACATGATTGTTTTAGCTTATTATGGGATTTGTTTTCTAACGAGTTTTGATTTATACATGTGATATTTTTCTACTTTTGTGTATTGGAACTTGAACCTATATTCACTAGATGAGTGATTAATAGGCTAGGCCTATGTGGTTCCTAACTCGTGTACATTAAGCTATAAGCTAGGACTATATGTTTCTATGTGATGTATGTTTCACTTCATAGGTTATCTACACCGTTTTGCTGTGTATCGAGTTCTATTTGCGATATATGTTTTTCCTGCTCACTGAGTACATAGTGCACTCACCCCCTCCTCTTTCCAACCATGCAAGTTAAATTAGTGAGCTTGAAGCTCTGAGTGGACCGTGCAGTCTTTTGATATTTCGAAGTATTACCACATGTGGGTAGTTTTCTGTCTTAGACTTTAGTTGCATAGTGGCTCGTGAATTGGTTTACTATTTTTATTAGATTGGTTAAGTTGATATACTTTATGATTATACAAATTTAACTCTCGACTATTTTGTTGTTATAAAAGACTTTATGTATGAACTTTTGATACTGTTGCTGAGATTACCTTGAGTGGACTTTAAAGTCCTGAAGTTTTCGTAAAATTTTTGGATGTGAGTGTAGAAATGTGTTTAAAAATTGTTTTCAGGCATTTGATTGAGTTTTGGGATTTTTAAAATATAGTCATTCTGCTACCCAAATTTTTTTTAAAAAAGAGAAGAGATATTTAGTTAACCTTGTATAGTCAGATTAAGGATATCATGAGTATCCTTAGCTCGGGCATGTGGTAGTTGTCATGGTCCTGATGTGGTATCGGGTCGTGACATAATATGAATGGACAATAAGAGAATGATGAGGGATTGATGTTGTAAAATTGATAACATTTGATTATGGTTTGCTTTAGGATAGGCAAAAGCTTAAGTGTGGGGATATTTCATAAGTGCATAATTCATCATATTTATACCCTATATTTGATGTATTTTTTCTTGATATTTTGTACTTTTATTGTATACATGGTACTTTATTTGCTCCAGGTGTGCTTATAGGTTATAACTGCCTTTATGGACTTAAAGGAGAAAAATTCAGATGAAAATGCAGCACAAAACAAAGATTTGAAGCACAAAAGGGATACACAGTCGTGCATCAACCCGTGTACTTGTCTCAGGTTATGCAGATTCACAAATTCTGGAGATTTTGGGTTATAGACATTTTGGTACACAATCGTGATCACCCAAAATCCTAAAATTTACTATAAAAGGATGGGTTTGAAGGCAAAGTAACTTAGTTAATAAACTTAGGTTTAGCTATTATTAGACTCGAGAGAGTTATCAGCATATCATAGAAATTTCAACGGTCTAATAGTCAATTAAAAAATTGCATAATAAAATATTAACTAGTTAAGTATTTTTAGGGGGAGTCATAGCCTAGACATTAATTCCTGATATCGATAAGTTTCTAAATGATCCATTATTTCTTTGTTTAATCTTGCTTGGTGTTTTATTTTATTTGCTTAATTTTTAATTTCTTTAATTAAAAATCAAAATGAAATTTGTAGACTAGATAATAGGAAATAGTAATTACTAGTATTCATCGTCTTCGTGGGATCAGCCAGTACTTGTTGGTACTAGCTACAACTACGACGTGCATTTAAAGTTAATTCATAATTGACAAACTTAGAAAAAGTCAATCAAGGCTTATAATTTCTCCTTATTCCTCCTTTATGTTTCCCCCTTTAATTTTGATTATCTTGTTTCTCCTATAATGGTAGTGTTTACTAGGTTTACTGAGGTTGATAGTTTGGTTAAGATTGGAAGTTTTCTTAAGGTTGATTATATATTGGATATGGTATTAGATCTTTTGGTATGTGGTTGGGATGAGTGTAATACACTTAGATTTTTGGTATGGCTATGATGGAATAAATCATATTATATTGTCATTAAAAAATGGGCGGTTATGATAGTGATGGAATAAATAGCATTAGATTGTAATTAAAAGATAGATGGTTTGCAAATTATTATAATTTTTTATAATATAGTTTCCAAAAATAGTTTTATAATAAAGATGGTTAAGCTTTCACCGCCTTTGATTGTCATCTTTAAGCATACTCTTTAAGGCTCTTTATAGCCCTCTAATCGATTATACGAATTTTCCCTATTTAATGTAGTATCTTAATTGAAATTGTATTAATCTTAAAAACTAAAAGTAAAATCATCTTATATCTTTGCAATGGACTATTCTAAGTTCATAAATTAGTAACAAGTAGAACCTATAAGGCTCTTTAGGAAGCATTATGCTTATAGTTATTCACTATTTATATACATTACCATTTTATTAGAACACATCTTCAAATTTTCTATGGGATACATGCTTTATTTGTATTTTTCACATTCCAACATTTTGAACGTGTAAGGGATATGGAAACTAAGTACTAGACAAAAATCTTTAGTATTTTTACCATTGATGTAGCTGAAACATTCATCATTTTAACCATCCTCTCGATTTTCCTTTATAACTCCTTAAATTCCTCTCAAGTCACCACTTTGTCCTTAGAAGCTTAGAATTTTATTAAATGCATAGTGGAAAGTTTAGGGACAAAAGCTTTTTCTAATATATAACATATAAGGAAAGTTATCCCCATCCTTAACATTATTAGAGGAACTCTTGTTAACTCTAGAGTAAAATATATTGGAAAATGTATCTTAAGCCTTGAAATTTGAGGCATTGATGGCAAGTGAGTTGCAAATCCCAACAATGAATGCCTAAAGAAAGACATTTATATTCCCAATACTACTAGCATGGATGATGCAAATGGAGTAGACATTGGTGGAAAATTGAATCAAGGTTCAAATGAATGAGAAGAAAATGTTGCAATAAGTAGTTTCACCCTTATAAATTTTGGTGGTAGTTCATTCTCTTTCATCATTCTTACTTCATCAAATAGTCTAAGTTACTCTATAAGCCTTGCTAGTATCTCCTCAATGCTTTTTTTTTCATATTGTGTTGGTTCTAATATCTTCACCTTCTATATTATGAAATGTGAATTATGTGTTCATTTTTCTTTTTCTTTTTCTTTAGGAACTATAGTGATTTAAATGGCTAGTCACTTGTAAAGTGAGAAAGATTGTAACTAGTTTGTTGTTATTTTTGTGTACATGTAGATAAATGATTAAAGAAATTTTAGGATCATGGAGGGTTTTGAACAATTGAATTCAATCAAACCCTTGTCTATCATTATACAAAAATAGTTCTTGTTTATAACCATCTGAAGTTGATAAATGTGTAGAAATTGACAAAAGAAAAAGATTTCTATCAAAAAATTTAAAATTCAAACTTACATCTTAAATTGAGTCTATGTTTGAATCTAAATTAGAGCCTAAGTCTAATAATTAAGTTAGGGACACTTTTTCTTAACATGCCAACTAAGAATCATTTAATCATCTAAATGGGTTTGTTTGGGTAATTTACTCATTTGGCACTATTAGTCTTATCAAATAGTTATTATTAGCTTTTCAAGCCCATCTTATATTTAACATGCTATAATTCTTCTAAACCCCCTACTTGCACTAGCAAATTCTTGGGATTTTTCTATAACCATTTCAAGATCTTGTGTTCTTTTGTCATTTTTATCATTAAACATTTGAACTCCTTTTTTTATTATGCTTATTGAATCCACTCCAAATCTTAAGTTCTATCATTGATAGCCATTTTAAGCTTTTAGATTTCCCTTTATGTGATTCTTATGTAGGCTTTGGATTATTCTTTTTATTTCTTAGACTTCTTATTGCATTTTGACTCTTCTAATTGAGTCATGCTTATATTTGACATTTTAGTTGGTTGTTTTGCTCATTTGCTCTTGCATTTGCATTTCTATACTTCATTTTTTTCACTAGATTTTATTTTAACTATCTTTTTTTCTTCTGAGATCTTGTTCTATAAAGCCTTTTTCTCTTAAATCTAAGTAGCATATGCTACTTTTAGCCATTCAACTCCGATTTTCCATCTTAACCTCTAATCTACTTGTGATTAATGCCTAACCTTCATGCCTTTACTACACTTATTCATATACGACGTGACCATACACAAATCTCTCTATTATCTAATAGGCACTTAGGTGCTCTAAAGTCATATACTTTTAGTGTCACCACGTTATATATTCAAGACTTAGCACCTGTTTGGTTAAGCTTTTGGAGGGTGTAAAAGCACTTTTGTCTACGGCAAAAGCTATTTTTAAGAAAAATAAGTGTTTGGTCGTAAAATCCAAAAATACTTTTTTAATAGAAATAGCTTTTTTGGAAGCAAAAATATAGCTTTTTAAGAAGCTAAAATTTGGAGCTTTTCAAAAAAGCCCTTATTTTAGCTTTTTTCGGGTAGACTTTATGTTTAAAATTTCTGTCGTTTACGTTTACAACATGTGATGTTTGAAAAACCTCTCTTCTAAGCCAAACCAAAATTCCTATCTTCTCTCTACCTCTTCTCTGTGATCTGGTCCATTCCTTTTATGGTTAGGGTTTTTAATCTCAATTTCCTCCTTATGTTGAAATTTATGTTCTCTTTTTTTATTATATTAACTTTGTTTCACCTACCCAGGAGGAGCTCATTTGATCATCTTCTCAAGCAAAGGAAACCTCTTTGAGTACTCCAGCGATTTAAGGTTTTACACCTTCACACCTGAATCTCTAACTACCTTCTCTAACTCCATTTATTTCATCCTAATAATAAATCTGTTGCTACCGTGAGTACCCTTATCCAAACATATCCAAACTGTGTTTGAATTTAGCTAGAATTTAATTTCTTTTAGCTGGTGATAGTCCAAAAGAGAAATCTAAGATTAGTCCTGAGACCTTGAAGAGGATTAAAAGGTTTGGAATACGTATTCTTGTTGTTTTTATGCTTGCATTCTCCTTTTCAGTTCTTAGTTTATATTTGCAAATGGTTCGTTTTACTTTAGTTTAAATTTTTTTGGGGCATTTTCATTCTGTTGATTGGTGAGTCCATTTTCCTTGATGCCTTGCATGTTTCCTGCTCCCACCTCTCCTCTGCTTCAATGATTTTTATTCTAAACCATCTTCTAATCATTTCACTCTTCACGTGAAAAAACCCACAAAGCTTAAATTGCTCTACTTTTAATTTTATTTCAGAGTGTTAATGACTAGAATAGCCTAATGGGATCCACATAATTTGCAACTATGAAGAATATTGTATTAACCATACAGCTTCAATTCGTTGTCCTGTCTCTATATACTCATAGAATTAGTATAGTACTCATAGAATCATAATTATGTAAGATTTCTGCACAATGAGGGAAACGTCTTTGGTCTAGAGTATGAAGATGGGTGACATATGATTTTTAGTGATTAGTAATATAGATGGAAGCTTTGTCTATTCTGTTTCTAATTTGAATTAATAAAAAGCTTGAGCCTTGAGTAGAGATATTCAGATTTTAACTCCCACGATAGTCTTCTTTGAGTTGGCAGTTCTATTCTGTTAGCTATTTGCTTTTCTAGTCATATTAGAATTAGATTTTTACATTATCACAAATCGGAGGTCTAGAAATTTTGTTATGAACTTGTTTAGCCACTATTATTTTAGATAGTAATATAGACCTGTCTTTTCTATTATGTTTTTGATTCTTCATTAGTTTCTTCTATGTTTCGCTCCTATTCTGTTGCTTTCTAACCTGATCAGATTTGTCTTATTCATCCAGATTATCTATATATTCTCTCTCTATTTATTCTATTTTCCTTTTGCTGAGTTTCTAATTGTATATCTTGTCCTACATCAGATAATTTATCACAAGAAGCCTGTGAAAGTGATTGGTTTTATGCATTCTACTCACATGATCTATTATACGCAATTAATCATAGTAAGTTTGATTTTGTCATTAATGTTTCTTTGAACTGCATTGCAGGAAGCTATAGCAAAATATGTTAAGCTAGCCAAGAAGTATGGTCTAACTCCAGTTCAGCTGGCTCTTAGATTTGCATGAGATCATCCATTTATAACTAGTTAAATCATTGGTGTAACCTCAGTTGAACAAATAAAAGAAGACATTGGTACTTTCACATCAACTGAGTGATCTTTTCCCTCAGAAGTAGCGGCAGACATTGAGACTATTTTCAAAAGATACAAAGATCCTATGATTCTGTGAGAGGCATAGCTTAGATATACATGAGCATACCTTTTTTCCTATGTAAAACTTGGAACTGAACCAATTTTTAACTCAACACATGCCCTTTTACTATACATGGTGAATCCGATATGTGGAAAGACCTTGAAAGAGAGGCCCTGATGTTCAATAGATTAAATCTTTTTGTTCTATATCATATCTGAGACTTAAAACAGAGAATTAGAAGAAAGCAATAACATGTGCTTGTGTATTGATGTTTACTCTATTAATTGAAAAGGGAACAAAGGAAAAAAGCAGAGAGATTAAGTATCTAACATCTCATCCCCATATTAAAGGTTAGAACCCAGATTTCAATAATAGAGATAATAGCAATGTGAGTTAGAAAAATTTGCATTTCATGCTCAGCAGAATGCCAGCATACATGCATATGAATTTGATTCTTTTCACAAATGAAAATAATTGTACATGCACTCATTGACATTTTGGGTATATTGAATAGTAATAGGATAGATTGAGGATTGTGGTTCTAGTGAATGAGCAGAATGAAATGGAGTAGAAAGATTAGAAATAAAACTTAAGTGTTGGATTTAATGAAGAAAAATACATTGGAGAATATCTAATATGGGAGTTTTAGATAGTGGAGTAGAAAGTTATGGTCTTTATAAGGGGGAGATGTTTAAAAGCATAGATGTATCGTCTGTAAAAATATATCGTCTGTGATGACGTCACATCGTTTATGACGACGTCATTTCGTCTGTAAAGATGCATCATCTGTAAAGATGTATCGTCTATAAAGACGTATCGTCTGTGATGAAGTCATATCGTCTTAAGAGTTACATCATCTTAAGTTGACTTTATATCGTGTTAAGTTGACTCTGCTTCATCTTAAGAGTTGCATCGTCTTAAGTTGACTTTGCATCGTCTTAACTTAAACCCACTTCGTCTTAAGAGTTGCATCATCTTAAGTTGACTTTGCATCGTCTTAAGTTGACTCTACTTCGTCTTAAAAGTTGCATCGTCTTAAGTTGACCCCACCTCATCTTAAGAGTTGCAACTTCTTAAGATGACTTTGCTTCATCTTAAGTTGACTCGGGTTTCGTCTGTCTTTTTCTTCGCCTGTCTTTTGCTTCGTTTGCTATTTTGCTTCATCTGCTTATTGCAATCTTCTTTTTCCATTCGTCTTCTTTCGCATTCGTCTGCTTTTGCATTCATCTGCTCTTTGCATTCGTTTGCTTTTTCGAATTATCCACTTTTGCATTCGTCTGCTTTTTGTTTAGTCTTATATGAATAGAACATTGATGGATTCTTTCAGCCATAACTTTGTCGTCCGACCTCTAAATGATCTGATTTTTAAAGGTTTGGATTCATAACACACTTCTCTACCTCTCCATAGATATTTTAGCTTTTGATTTTTGACTTGAATGAGATTAATCTAATCAAACTAAGGGTATCCGTTAGAAAAACATGAACTAGATATTTTACGGAACATGTTCCTATATTTTGATGATATCCGGATCTATAGGATTCCAAATGAGAAGATTTTGATATGGAGTAAAGTAGAGACATAAGACATAGGGAAACATTTTCCAGAAGAAAGTGTTACAAAATGACTTTAGTGTTGGGGTCAAAAAGAATATGTAAAGTTGACCCCAAATGATGTGTTATGGGAAAAATCTGAAAGAGACTAAGGGGTTATGATTTGTGATTTCAGTGGT
>JANSVA010423463.1:0-20355 GCA_025504915.1 Erythroxylum reticulatum | reverse complement strand
TCGAAGGAAAAGGTTTTGAGAAACAAGGTTGTGAAGTTGGTTAAAGTCTTATGGAAGAACCATTCGACGGAGGAGGCCACATAGGAGCCATTGGAAGCCATGAAAGAGAAGTATCCACACCTTTTCAATGACTTAGGTAATAATTTGAAGGACGAAATTCTTTTAAAAGGGGGAGAAATGTTGGGCCCTAAATTTTTAATTACTTATTAAGCATGATCTGAATAAATTTTATGGTCCTGCTAAATAAATTATTTTATTTGGAGTTTAATTAGCATGCCAATGTTAATAGGATTTTATTGCTTGAGTTGGTTAAATTAAAGTGTTAAGGGTGTATAACAAAAAAAGGCAAAATTGACAAGTCACTTAAGGTTAAAAGGCTTTAAGGCTTAATGGAAAGGCAAAATGGACATCTTACAACCATTGAGAGTGTAAATTGGAAGAAGAAAATTGTTGGTTTGTTTAAGAAGAGAGAAGCATCGTGGGAGTGAGAAGAAAAGAAGAAGAGGAGAAAATCAAGATAGGGTTTTAGAGATCTTGAAGAGTTTGAAGCTAAACAAGTTAGTATAAGCATTAATGCTTCTTGATTTTTGGATGAACCATATTTAGTGATAGTTATAAGTGAAAATGAAGTTGAATGTGTGTAGGAAGTTGTTGATGAATGTCATGTGAAAATGTTTTAATCTTTTAGGGCTAATGATCAAAAATAGGTCATGATGTAATTGTCAATGATTTTGGATTGAAATGAAGTTAAAAATTAAGGAGAAAGGATGATTTTTGTATAAGATATGTTAGGTGTAAGATGTTGGGGGTAAGAAATTTGGAAAATGGGACAAAAGGGCTGAAATTCAGATGTTTCTATGAAAGTTTACCGTGGCAAACTCGAACTTTCCTACACCGAAAATACTTCGGTATTTTAAGCATAAATTTTGCAGTAGTTATCAACATAGAGTAATTTTTGATTTGGATTAAACTAGAGACATGGAGATACAAGTTTTAAGAAGGAATTAAGTTTAAATTTAGTAACTAAGGATATCAATGCTTGGAAGGAAATAGAGCTCAAAATATTGTTCAGTATAAGAGTAGTCCGAAAATGTTTGGATGATAACTTTCGAATTACTAAACCAAATTGAATGATTTAGGTTTCATTAGAAACTTAAAACAATGGGAGACACGTTTCTAGAAGAAAATGTTATCAAATTTCTTCATTTACCTAAACGAAAGGATCATGGAAAAATTGACCCGAAGGTTTAGATTTTTGAAAGGGTTATAGTTCATCTTTAGCATTTTCAATTATTAAAGTTTTATAAATTTTCTTTTCAATTTGGATTAAATAGAAAATTGTTTTATTTAAGGGAATGAAGACAACCTTATTGAAGAGCAAGAGGAAACGTAATCTTGAACTTGGATTTTCAAGCAAAAATAGGCGGGTAATGTATTTATGGTTATTGTGTCATTTGGGCAAATTCTTGCCTATGTGTGTGTACGTCTAAATTGCTTGATTTTTGAATTGTTATGAAGATTTGATAATGCATGACGATTTGTGATTGTGTTATACCTTGAATGAGGTTATAAAATTTTGAATTAAATAAGAAAAAGTATGAAAGTATGAGCATATGATAGAAATGAATGTGTGCTTTGTTTGGCATGTTGACAAGAGCCTTCTCTCGGCTGCCCACTTGTGGCATATTAGCTCCAAAAAATGAACTCATTTTGTTCATGGTGTAAACTTTGGTTTCTCCATTTTGTACCCATAGGACCCCTCAGGTCATTTGTTTGTGCATTGTATCTTTAAATTGTCAATTATGATGCATTTGTGTGTATGTTATGTGTTATGCATTAACTTGCTTAATTATGAGTTTCTGAGCTAATTTCAAAGTGCTTGAATTGTTAGAGATATATATACATATGCATAAATTTGTGGAAAATTTCTAATGGATATAATATATTAGCCACTGAGATGTGTAGCTTAACCCATAATTTTCCCTCCTTAAGTGTAGAACAAGCCGACAGTTGATCCTTGTAAGGCATTGGGAACTCTAGGATAGTTTGAGACTTTTGTACTATGTTATTGAACATTTGGAATAACTCATTAGACATATCAACATTGAGCATCCTTATGTATTTTGTTTTAAGCTTTGATGTGTATGATGATATGTATTTGCTCAAACTCTTTTGAGCTAGTAAGGAAATGAAGAATTTAAGTTCCTCTTGTGTATGATAGTGTTTGTCTGGTGGGTGAGTTAGATGGTTAGAATTTTATGTATGAATGTATGTGTGTTTAGTATTGGTTGTTGAATTTTTGGAGCAGAAGTTTCGAAATTTGAGAGTTCGCCACGACGAAGCCGAAGGTTGGCTGCAGTCAACTTCTCCCACGAGGTGTCTGCTGCAGCAAACATTTTCTAGTCGCGGTGAACTCATCACTTTATCACGATGCCAATCCTTTTAATTTAAATCCTTTCGACACTACGCTCACGCTACCCTTACTCGACGACCTCGAGTGGTCACCTCGAGATAAGGAACGGGATCCGGGATCAACATATTTGGTATTAGAGCCAGGTTTTTCCTAGGATTAGATTGTATAATAGTATGAATTGTATGTTATGTGATTGTTTGTTGCATTGTAAATTGACTAATTGCATTAAGTGACATTCATATCATGCATACATGTAGGAAATAAGATTGAAATGCAACTAATCATTAGTGTTTCAATTAAAGGAGTAAGATGCCACCTCGTACAAGGACACAAGGAGTTCTGTAAGAATCAGTTATGCCTGACTCTATAACAAGAGAGGAGAGTACTGATGAGTTTGTAGCCCCAGGAAATGCTAAGGCTTCTATTAGGTGAGGTAGTGAGCCTATTCAATCTCAGACGCAGAAGTTACCTATTCTGTAAAAGCAAGTATCTTCGTTGGATCCAAGGATGTTCCAGGCTTTTGTTCAGGCCTTTGTACAGGCCATGTGTCAGATGTCGAAGACTTCTGCTCCAGCCCTAGTTAAGAAGGGGAAGCAGTTTGACAAGATAAGGAAGTATGGAGTAGTGGACTTCTATGGGGCCACTGATCTGGAAGAAGTCGGGATAGAGCTAAGGAAGACAGAAAGGGTGTTATAGCAAATGGACTGTGAGGATGACGAGTAGGTGGAATATATTGCTAGTTTGCTTCAGGGGAAGCTTTGCACTTGTGGGAAAGTGTGCCAGGGAGTCAGATGAAGCCGTCAGTATTAGGATGGAAGGAATTCATAGCTACCTATAATAAGACGTATCTGTCTGAGGTTTATATTCAGTAGAAGCAGAGGGAGTTTCTGAGTCTTACCAAGAGCGAGATGATGGTGAGCGAGTCTGAGCATAGGTTTACACAACTATCCTAGTATGCAGCTAAGATGATGATGAGTGAGTCGACAAAGTGCCATAAATTTGAATCGAGTTTGCATCTAGCCATTAGAGAGAAAATGGTGGTACAAAATTTTTATGACTTTTAACAGTTGGTCAAAGAAGCACTGAGGGTCGAAAACATAAAGAACATAAAGAGTGCCGTGAATAAAAAGATAAAGGGTAGAGAGCAGTTCAAGAGGGGAGGTGGTACTCCTATGCCAGAGAGGAGTGCTAGGACATTCCCTATGTAGTCTGAAGAAAGGAGCAAAGGTGTAAGTAGGTCCAGACAGATGAGGACTGTCTCTGATCAAGCCTCAACAATTGGAGGCATTAGAAAAGGAGAATGGGACAAGTCATTCGTCCCTAAGTGTGACCATTGTGGCAAGTTCCATGGGGGAGAGTGTTACAGATTGACAGTAGCTTGCTTCAACTATGGAGAAAAGGGACACATGGCCAAAGAGTGTCCTAAGTATGCAAAAAGAGAGGGAACTCAGATGTAAGTTTCAAGGAGAGTTGAGACTGTAGGGGACAAGATTGCAACTAAAGTGGGCAGTTCAGATACATCCAGGAATGTAAATCCTCCAGAAAAACAAAAAGGACAAGCACCTGCTAGAGCGTTTGCAATGACATGGGAGGATGCAGAAACTGCTCCAGAAGTAATGACTAATATGGTTAAATTATTTGATGTTGATATTGTTAATTTGATTGATTCGGAGGCCACCCACTCATTTGTTTCATTGGGTAAAACTATGTATGGTAGGAATGTGAACCTGTTGGATACTTCTTTAATGGTTAGTACTCCAATCCACCAGTATATTATTAGTAGTTAAGTGTATAGAGAGTGTGAGATATGTATTGGTAGGGAAAACTTGGTGTTGGACTTAATTCCGTTGAAAATGGGAGGCTTGGATGTAATTTTAGTTATAGACACATTAGAGAAGTAAAATGCCCATCGAGATTGTAGACAGAAAACATTGGAGTTCAAATTGGACAACGACAGAAGAGTGGTGTTTATGGGAGACAAAAAAGCAAGTTCGCCTAAAGTTGTTTTGGCTCTGATAGCAAAGAAAATAATGAGGAAATGGTGTGAAGCATTTTTCGCCTATGTGGTAGACACCAAGGCAAATGGAGGGTAGTTAGAAGAAATACTTGTGGTCATAGAATTCCCAGATGTCTTTTCCAAGGAATTACTTAGACTACCACCACCTAGAGAGATTGAATTTCCCATTGAACTTCTTGTAGGTACTACACCGATCTTAATTCTGCCTTATCGAATGGCTACGGCGTAATTGATGGAGCTTAAGGAGCAATTGGAAGAATTATTGGAGAAAGTGTACATACGACCGAGCTCTTCTCCTTAGGGAGCTTCGGCCTATTTTTTAAAGATGAAAGATAGATCATTGAGGATGTGTGTGGATTATAAGAAGCTTAACCATGTCACCATCAAGAACAGATATCCGCTCCCATGCATAGATGATTTGTTTGATTAATTGCAAGGGGAAAGGATCTTTTCTAAGATAGATTTGAGATCAAGTTAGCATCAATTGAGGATAAACGAGTCCAATGTGCTAAAGATTGCTTTTAGAACACGGTATGCCCACTTTGAGTGCTTAGTCATGCCTTTTGGGTTAACAAATGCACCTACAGCCTTCATGGAATTAATTCATAGAGTCTTTAAGCCTTTCTTACACTAATTTATCATTGTCTTTATTAATGATATATTGTTTTATTACAAGAATGATAAGGAGTATGGGTTGCATTTGAGGATTGCTTTGGAGACATTGAGGAAGAATGAGTTGTACGCCAAATTAAACAAATGTGAATTTCAGCTAAGGGAAGAAGCTTTCCGTAGACATGTGATTTCAGAGCAAGGAGTGCATGTGGATCCGAGGAAGATAGAAGTGATTGTGAGATGAGAATCACCTAAAAATGTAGCTAAAGTGAGAAGATTCTTAGGTTTAGCTGGGTGTTACAGGAGGTTTGTAGGGGGATTTTCCATAATAGCAGCTCCACTAACCAAATTGACAAGGAAGAATTAGAAGTTTGTGTGGACTTAGGAGTGCCAGAACAGTTTTGAAAAATTGAAGAATGGGTTTACAACGACTCCAATTTTGACTTTATCTTCAGGTGGTGATGGATATAAAGTATATAGTGATGTCTCAAGGAAAGGATTGGGCTGTGTATTGATGCAAGGAGATAAGGTGAATATGCTCTTAGGCAATTGAAACCTTATGAGATGAATTATCATACACATTACTTGGAGTTAGCTGCTATAGTTTTTGCATTGAAGATATGGAGGCATTATCTATATGGATTCACTACTAAGGTATTTACAGACCACAAGAGTCTTAAATATCTAATGAGCCAAAAGGAGTTGAATTTAAGACAGAGAAGATGGTTAGAGCTACTTAAAGATTATGATTTTATAATAGATTTTCACCAAGGAAAAGCTAATTTAGTAGTAGATGCACTGAGTAGGAAGTCCATTATGGCACATATGGAGACGATGTATTTTCCTTTGTTAAAGCAATTCTCCAAACTTAGAGTGACATTGAAGCTAGACAAATTTGGGTGTATATTTGCTGACTTGAGAGTAAGACCAGTGTTAAATGAAAAGATTAAGGAATTGCAGGAAGAAGATAAGGATTTGAGTAGATTGAGAGAGGAGATTAAGAATGGCAAACCTTCTGAAATTAAGGTAAGGGGAGATGGATAGATAGTGGTAGGTAACAGATTATGTATTTCTGATATATTAATGTTGAGGGAAGAAATTCTTGATAAGGCACACAATGCACCTTATGCAATGCATCTGGGAAGTACAAAAATGTATAGAGATTTAAAAGAACATATTTGGTGGAAAGAAATAAAGAAGGATATTGTAGAGTATACCAAAAGATGCTTAGTATGTAAGCAAGTGAAGGCTGAACACCAAGCACCTTTAGGCAAGCTTAAACCTTTGTCTATTCCTGAATGGAAGTGGCAAAAGATTACAATGGATTTCTTGATGGGATTGCTAAGAAGCAACAAAAAACATGATGCAATATGGGTGAATATGGATAGGCTAACAAAGTCAGCACATTTTTTGCCAATTAAGCATATAGATTCTTTAAGTGCTTTGGCCAAGAAATATGTGGATGAAATAATCAGACTACATGGGATTTCAAGCTCTATAGTTTCTGATAGAGATCCCAGGTTCACCTCCAGATTTTGGGAAAGCTTACAGGAGGCTTTGAGAACTAAGTTGCACTTTAATATAACTTTCCATCCACAGACTGATGGAAAATCAGAGAGGACAATACGAACTTTGAAGGAAATGTTGAGTTTAAGGGCTTATGGGATGGTCATTTACCTTTAATTGAGTTTACTTACAATAATTCCTATCACTCAGGAATTTAGATGGCACCTTATGAAGCTTTGTATAGTAGGAGGTGCAAAACTCCTATTTATTGGGATAAAGACGATGAAAGGAGGCTTTTAGGTCCTGAGTTGCTGCAGGTCATGGTTGATAAGATTAAATTGGTGAAACAGAGACATAAAGAAACTCAAGATAGAATGAAGAACTATGTAGATGCACCTAGAAAAGAGGTGGAATTTGAAGTTGGAGACGAAGGGTTTCTTAGAGCTTCTTCATGGAAAAGGGTTTTGAGGTTTGGTAAGAAGGGCAAGCTTAGCCAGAGATATATAGGCCTTAATGAGATTACTGAGAAGATCGGGCCTTTAGCCTATAAGTTATCTTTTCCATTATAATTGTCTAAGATTCACAATATTTTCTATGTATCAATCTTGAGAAGGTATCGATCTGACCCTTCGCATATAATTCAACCTTCAGAGGTTCAGTTAAGGGAGCATTTGACCTATGAGGATCAACCAGGGAAGATTTTGGATTCAAAGGAAAAGGTTTTGGGAAACAAGGTTGTTAAGTTGGTTAAAGTCTTATGGAAGGACCATTCGATGGAGGAGCCTACATGGGAGCCATTGGAATCCATGAAAGAGAAGTATCCACACCTCTACAATGACTCAAGTAATAATTTTGAGGACAAAATTCTTTTAAAAGGGGGAGAAATGTTGGGCCCAAAATCTTTATTTATTTAGTAGGCATGATTTGAACAAATTTTGTGGTGTTGCCAGATAAATTATTTTATTTGGAGTAATGTTAGTAGGATTTTATTGCTTGAGTTAGTTAAATTAAAGTGTTAAGGGTGTATAACCAAAAAGGGCATAATTGGAAAATCACTTAAGTTTAAAAGCTTCAAGGCTTAATGGAAGGGAAAAATGGACATCTTATAACCATTGAGAGTATAAATTAGAAGAAGAAAATTATTGGCTTGTTTAAGAATAGAGAAGCATCGTGGGTGTGAGAAGAAAAGAAGAGGAGGAGAAAATCAAGCTAGGGGTTTGGAGATCTTGAAGAGTTTGAAGCTAAAAAAGTAAATACAAGCATTAACCCATCTTGATTTTTGGATGAACCATATTTAGTGATAGTTAGAAGAGAAAATGAAGTTGAATGTGTTTAGGAAGTTGTTCATGAATGGTATATGAAAATGTTTTAATCTTCTAGGGTTAATGATCAAAGATAGATCATGATGTAATTGTCAATGATTTTAGGTTCAAATAAAGTTGAAAATGAACTAGAAATGATGATTTTTCTATAATATATGTTAGGTGTAAGATGTTGGGGGTAAGAAATCTGGAAAATGGGACGAAAGGGCTAAAATTTGGATGTTTCTATGAAAGTTCGCCGTGGCGAACTCGAACTTTCCTACACCAAACATACTTCGGTATTTTGAACATAACATTTGCTGTAGTTATCCAAATGGAATGATTTTTTATTTTTAGTAAACAAGAGACATAGGGCTATAAGTTGTATGTAGAAATTAAGTTTAATTTCACTAATTAAGGATATCAATTTTTGGAAGGAAGTGGAGCACAAAATATTGTTTTAGTACAAGAGAAGTCAGAAAATATTTGGAAGCATGACTTTCGGATTACTAAGCATGAGCATATGATAAAAATGAATATGTGCTTTGTTTGGGTAGGAGTGGAACCATTTCGTTTGTCGCGTGCATGTTGACAAGAGCCTTCTCCCGGCTTCCCACTTGTGGCATATGAGCTCTAAAAAGTAGACTCATTTTGTTCATGGTGTAAACTTCGGTTTCTCCATGTCATACCCATGGGACCCCTCGAGCCATTTGTGTGTGCATTGCATCTTTGAATTGTCAATTATGATGCATTTGAGTGTATGTTCAATGGTTAAATTCCATGTTATGTGTTATGCATTAACTTGCTTAATTATGAGTTTCTGAGCTAATTTGAAATACTTGAATTGTTAGATATATATATACATATGCATCAATTTGTGGAAAATTTCCGATGGTTATAAAGATATTAGCCATTGAGTTGAGAAAATTTTAGATGGCTATAAATTTATTAACCACTGAGCTGTGTAGCTCAACCCATCATTTTCCCTCCTCAGGTGCAGAACAAATCGACAATTGATCCCTGTAAGGCATTGGGAACTCCAGGATAGTTAGAGACTTTTGTTCTAAGTTAGTGAGCATTCTGAATAGCTTATTAGACATATCGACATTGAGCATCCTTATGTATTTTGTTTTAAGCTTTGACGTGTATGATGATATGTAAAATGAAGAATTGAAGTTCCTTTTGTGTATGATTATCATTGTTTGGTGGGTGAGTTGGATGGTTAGAATTTTATGTATGAATGTATGCGTGTTTAGTATTGGTTATTGAATGTTGGGAGTACGGGTCAAAATTTGGGAGTTCACCACGGCAAAGCCAGCCTTTTGTCGCGGAATATTTATCCTGAAGTGTAAGGAGCGCTCACCTTGAGAGTTCACCACGACGAAGCCAAAGGTTGCCCACCACAAACTTCTCCTACAAGGCATCTGCCGTGGCAAACATTTTGTCACCGCGGCGGACCCGTCACTTTATCACGCTGCCAATCCTTCAAATTTAAATCCTTTCGACCCTCCTATCACGCGACCCTTACCTAACGACCTTAAGCTATCACCTCGAGATAAGAACCCAGACCCAACAATTATAGCTAGTATTGCTCCTATTTCAAGGGCACCTTATAGAATGGTTCCTACAGAATTAAAAGAGTTGAAGATTCAATTACAGTAGCTTTTAGAGAAGGGGTTTATTCGACCTTATGTGTCACCATAAAAGCATCACTCCTTTTTGTCAAAACGAAAGATGGCACCATACGAATGTGGATGGGATATAAACAATTGAACAAGGTAACTGTAAAGAATGAATATCCATTGACGAGAATAGAATATATATTTTGTTTAGTTGAAAGGTGGGAGTGTTCTCCAAGATTGATTTGCGGTCACTTATTACCAGCTTCAGGTAAAAGTTATAGATGTCCAAAAACTACATTCAGAACCCGATATGGCAGCTATGAGTTCCTGGTGACGCTTTTTTAGCTAACTAATGGACCAAATGCTTTCGTAGATTTGATGAATAGGCTATTTCAACCCTACATATACTAATTTATTATGTTATTTATAGATGGTATATTAGTATATTTAGAGAATGAAAGGAACAAGCTCATCATTTGAAAGTTATGCTACAAACTTTTAAAGAGAAGCAGTTATTTGTCAAATTGAGATAGAGTAAATTTTAGCTAAAGGAAGTTTCTTTCCTCAGGCATATCATCTCTTTAAAAGGTATCAGGGTGGATCGTAGTAAAGTTGAGGCCATTACTAATTTTAATTCGCCTCAGAATGTGACAAAAGTGAGAGGTTTTCTTATTTTAGCCAGTTATTATCGGTGCTTTCTCAACGGATTCTCATTAATTGCTTTTCCAATCACAAAGTTACTTTGAAAAGTCACAAAGTTTGAATGGAATGATAGATGTCAATATAGTTTTGAGCAGTTAAAGAAGATTCTCACTGAAGCTCTCATGCTGACACGGCCGACTCCAAGCAAAGATTATGCCATGTACTGTGATGCTTCTAGGAATGGTCTAGGTTATATACTGATGCAAGATAGGAAAGTGGTGGGTTACGCCTCAAGATAGTTAAAGTCACATGAACAGAACTACCTTACACATGATTTAGAATCCAGAGTAGTGGTTTTTTCCTTCAAAATCTGGCGGCACTACTTAAATGGGGAAAGATGTAGGACATATATAGACCGTAAGAGTCTCAACTACCTACTCACGTAGAAGGAGCTCAATTTGAGGAAAAAATGTTGGCTATAATTGTTTAAAGACTATGATTACATAGTTAACAACCATCAGGGGAAAGCTAATCTAGTAGCAGATGCTTTAAGTGGAAGTTTATGTTAGCTTTGTCATTACAACATAGTAGATGTAGATTTATATCAGATGGACCTATGATAGCCCTGTTAAAAGCACGTCCTGACTTAAGACAGATGATAGTACATACACCAAAATATGATACCAACTTGTAACAAATTTTAAAAATGGTATAAGAAGGGAAATTAACTGATTTTGCAGTGAAAGATTACTAAAGTTTGTACCACAAAAGTAAACTATATGTACTGGCAGTAAAGGACTTGAAGAAGAAGTTATTATATGAAGCCTATAATGCGGTGTTCACTATACATCGTAGGGGTAACAAGATGTACCAAACTTGAAAAAACATTACTAGTGGCTAGGAATGAAACATGATGTGGTAGACTACGTGTCTAAATGTTTGACTTGTCAACAGGTGAAAGTTGAACATCAAGCCCTATCTAGCCTGTTGAATCCCATTCCAATTCCATAGTGGAAATGGGATAATATCACTATGGACTTTATAATAGGTCTATCGCTCACACAAAGAAAGCATGATACGGTATAGGTTATAATGGATAGACTGTAACACCCCAACATATACCCTGGAAGTATTATAGCATGTCTAGTGCGTATTAAGGAGTGAGCTTAATGAATTAAGTGCATTATAGTAAGACACAAGGGTAAATGGATAATTTGTTCACTTTGATATGGAAATACATACTTAGACGTGAAATATATAGACAAATTTTTGATGTGTTTGCTCGGATTTATGAATGTGATGTGAGGGGAATCGATAAAAAATATTCCACAAGTAAATTAGATGTTTTTTGCTAAATTGGATGTGTTTTTGTGTTGCTCTTGCATGATAAGACCGAAGTTAGTTGATTTGGGACGTGTGCCTCATTGAATGGATAGGTTCCACTGAGTATATTTCTATAATTTGGCCATATCTTGTCCTGTGGACCTTCAAATTGGATAATTTCAATTTGTCAGTTGATTTGGGATGTGTGCCTCATTAAATGGATAGGTTCCACTGAGTATATTTCTATAATTTGGCCATATCTTGTCTTGTAGACCTTCAAATTGGATAATTTCAATTTGATATTAAACTAGAGGCATAGTTCTAAAACTTTTATAGAGGAATCAAAATTTTACTATGCATATAAGATTTTGAATTCTAGCTTAAAGTTCAGTTATAGCCATTGTCCCTATTTTCGAACAGGCTACAGTGTTTTTGGTATAACTACCTAAATAATTGACCAAATTACATGAGATTCATGCCATTAGAAACTTAAGACATAAAGTAATGAAATAAATTGATAAGATTAGTAGATGATGTGGAAATTGAAGGAAGAAGAAGGATCAATATGCAATTTTCCTAAAGTTAGCTCATGGACCAATAAGATTAAAGCATGTGTGTCCAATGGAATTGTAACACATCGTCTGACCAAATTGTAACACATAGGCCAATAGAATTGTAACACATGTCCCAATAGCATTGCAACACATAGTCTAATAGAATTGTAACACATAGTCTAATGGGATTGTAACACATGGTCAAATAGGATTGTCACATATGATCCAATAAGATTGAAACATGTGTCTAAGACTAGAAAATTCATCAGAAGGCATAAGGAGAGGGGAGATGTAGCAGCCCACTCCAGTGGGGCATATTCCCAAACAAACCAATGATATTCGAGATTACACTCTACAAGGCTGGTGTACTAGGATAGTCAATCAATCATAACCATTAAAAACTTTTTACGCATCACATGCATATTTCAAAAACCAATAATCATTTTCTGCCCATTTTATTCATAAACATTTTCAATCACAAGTTTTATAACCATTATACATATCATCAAAATTTTAGTAGTCACTTGGGCCCATTAGAGATATAAAAATCTTTTATTTATAATGTCATTACACTTCAAAATCATTCACATGCAGATTGTATAATACTTATGAATACACATTTTGATACAAAATAATTAAATATAAATGTAGACGCGAACTGATCCCGACCCCTATCTCTGAGTCAAATGTAGTGGCTAGACTTTAATTTTTCTAATTGGAGATCTTCTCTAAACTTAAAAAAGTTGTAAATATTGGGTTGATTTTTGCGAATTCAGTGAGTGGACCATCCTCGATAGCTTACTCAATCACATAACACATCAATTCATATGCTCACAAAATTCACATCATTTCATCAATTCAACCTGTTAGGTCACATACATTTCATATTCACTTAAAGCATATTTCACATTCAAAAATCATTCAAACTATTTATTTTAACCATTTAAATCATACATATCAAATGCATATGCGATGCTCAAGAGACTCACTTTCAATTGTTATTATTGTGATGGAGTGCCTATAAATGTCCTGTATCCATTGTGGATACTGAGCTCATTAATAACTGTCCCTTATCCGTTGGGGATATAGGGCTCATTTTATATAGCGAGCCAGAGGCTCTTACCACATTCTGAGCTTTAAGCTTTTTTCACTTTTTAAGCTTTAAGCTCTTTTTCGGTGGCTACTCCGATCACAATAGCCTTTATGTTGTCATGCATTCATGTAATGAAATGCATCATAATCATGTATATTCAATCAGCCACTTGATTGCAGTTTCACATTCACATTCATATTTACCATCAGATCTTGGCCCGACATTCAACAATAACATTGAATATCACTTATTCATTCAAATTCACTTTCAAGGAGAACTTCCAATGATTTTTACATGCATCAAATGCCTTGGACATTTATTGTCGAAAACAACAGATTCACATCGATCATACCAGTAGTAATTCAAAAAAAAATTAAAACAGAACAAACAATGAAAATGAGACCATTTAGGTTGACTCACAATACACTCTAGATTAGCATTAGCTTCTACAATCTGGAAACATCTAGATGCAGCTGTCTATCCTATATATCAACATCATGCAATACATATATTACACACATATTATTAATTGCACAATCTTATGAATACTCATTCACATACATATGTATATATGTTATGTATAATCCATGCTTAGTGACAATCCTAGGTATATTACTTAAATTCACATCTTATGTTCATTCTCAATTCATAAATCATATACATCTAATTGAACTTAGGTTTACACTACATTTGTAGATGATCATTCTAAGTTCACCATTCAATCATTATCCTTTGTATGTGTCTAGCCTATTCTTAGGATTATACCTTAATAACACTTTGTTATTCTGATATCATAAATCAATTTCTCGTCATTTCTTTTCTAACATTATATGCTCTCATAATACCAAATTCTTATTCACATTTATTTAATACATATTACTCAACTCCTTTGAAACATAGCTACAATCATATATGTTGGACCTCGTTTCAGGAGCCCATCATTTGGAGTCATAAAACATGTACTTGGTTCATCTTCAATCTTAGATACCGCAAGTGTCGGGTCCTATTTTGCAAATCATTCTTATATTAAAGCAAATATTCTATACTCAACTTCCATCTAGATATTGAAAGTCTTAGGGACTGAATTAGAATTCGACTTCTTCATATAAATTTGTTTCCCTATGTCTCTATTTTACTCCAACTTGAAAAACATCTCAATTGGAACCCTATAGGTTTAAATATATTCAATTGCTGAAGCCTGTTTAGTAAAATAACACCATTTCATACTATTCCAACATATTCCCATACTTTCCTTCAATCAAACCTTTTTTCAATCAATTAGGAATGCTGCCAAATTTTTTTTTTTTTGGGAAGAGATACAACAATGTGTGAGGAATCTATTGTCTCAAGGGTTACTTTGCTTAGAGGTTGGATAACAAAGATTGGGCTGAGAGAATCAAGCAGGGTTCCATCTCAATTATATTGAACCTGTTCGGGACAAAAGGGATAACTTGTTCTAGGGACATCAGATCAAGGTCATTCTTAGAGGGTTCAAAAAAGGACTTCAATATCTACAATTTCATAAAGAGCTTGAAGATAAATTCTATCATCTGTAGGGTCAAAAAGGGACCAGACGATAGGATTAAATGAAACTAGATGAAGGGACAATTGAATTGGAAAATTTATGATAACTTTCTCAAAAGATATTAGATTAAGGTGTTATTTAGATGGTTTAATATATCCTTTTCAGATCTACAACTTTAATGAAGACCTTAAAGACAAATTCTATCATCTGGTGGGTCAAAAGCTTGACTAGACTATAGGATCAAATGAAACCAGACAAAGGGTTAGATGAATTGGAAAATTTGTCATAACTTTCTTATAGTTGTTGGATTAAGGTGTTCTTTAGATGGTTAGAAGGAGACTTTCAAGATCTACAACTTTCATGAAGATCTTAAAGACAAATTCTATCATATGAAGGGTTAAAAGTGGGACTAGATGATAGGATTAGATGAAACCAAATGAAGGGGAGATGAATTGGGAAAATTGTCATAACTTTGCCGATATATGTTGGATTAAAATGTTCTTTGGATTGTTCGAAAGATAATTTCAGGATCTACAACTTTTATGGAGAATATAAAGAAAAATTCTATCATCTAAAGGGTTAAAAGTTGGACCAGACGATAGTTCAGACGAATTAGGAAAATTATCATAACTTTCCCTATAGATGTCATATTAAGGTATTCCTTAGATGGTTCGAAAGAGGACTTCAAGCTCTACAACTTTCTTGAAGATCTTGAAGACAAATATGATAGTCTAAAGGGTCACATTTGGACCAAGCGATAGGATAAGATGAATAGTAACTAAAAGAAGTTTCAGTCAATATAAAAAGATGTTTTGGTTAACCTAAGAAGAAGCAGAAGGTAAACCTAAGAAAAAGCAGATGGTCAACTTAAGACGAAGTAGAAGGTAAAGCTAAGATGAATTAGAGTCAACTTAAGACAAAGGAAAAAGTCCACCTAAGATGAAGCAGAGTCAACTTAAGATGAAGTAGAAGGTCAACTTAAGACGAAGCAGAGTCAACTTAAGACGAAGTAGAAGGCCAACCTAAGACGAAGTATAGTTAACCTAAGACAAAGCAAAATACACTCCTGAGCATCTCCAATCATAAAGATCATAACTTTCGACTCTGATTTCTAAAAATTTCATACTATATACCATTAGAAATCTAGAAAGCTAAGTTACAACTTTGTCTAATTTAACCTAAATAAATCTAGATTTTTCCCTAAAGTGAGAACACAAATTTTTCCCCCATAGAAGACTTGAGATTTTGCACTGTGTAGACTTGGAATGTCTTGATCATAACCATTCAGCTACCAAAATGATTTCATTAAACTGTCAAATCTCAACTCATTTGTCTCATCACTTTTAACTATATTTGATCAGTCATAATTCCTATCTTCCTTTCCATAGCATCTCACTTATGTATATATATATATATATATCTGTATACGTATATGTCAACTATTCATGTTCCAAAATTAACAACTTAAGTTGATTTCTTCTTCACGTATATCTAATTTTAGCTCTCATCGTCCATACATCATTCATATTTCATTAACATCAAAAGAATAAAGTTTTACAAATCTTTAATGACATTCTAAGCTATATTACATCATCGTCTCAAAATCTCAAATTACAAAAGGTTCTTGAACAAACAAACTTGTTGCTTTCCCAAAACCAACTAAAAATACAAAATAAGCAATTGAAGAAATTCCCTTAGGCTCTTGATCACTTGATCTCTTAGCTATTACCTAAAGATGGGACAAATAGGAGGGGGTGAGCTTGAAAGTTTGTGGGTAACATTTTATAACAAAGAATAAACAAAATCATTGAAATGTTCATTTGTCTTATAAAAGACATTTTGAATTCGTAAAACACTTTGTTCTCAAATTCTCAAGTCTAGTTCAAAATGAGTCCAATTTTTGAGCTCATATGCCATAAGCGGGTAACCAAGAAAAGGCTCTTGTCAACGTGCACATGATGAACAAAATGATTCCACTCTCGCCCAAACAAAAGCATATATTTGCGCTCAAATCATTTGCTCATATGCTTAGACTTTCATCCTTTATCATGTTTTCATTCGTACAAAATGCCATGACATGTTTCAAGGCATAACATAAATTTTTTTAAAGCATTTCCTTCTTCAATTTGAAATTCATCACAAAAATTCATATACCAAAGATATAAAGATTTCTCAAATCATTTAAAGAGTAATAAGTGCAACACTTATGTAGTAATTGAAATCGTTTTTATTTTCTTGATTTGGAAAAACATTAGTGGCTCATAACTCTACCATACACATGTAACCCACCTTGATTTCCTTGTTTCAAGACTTGCTCAAAATGTCTCTACTCTTGCTTCTCTTACCTTTCTTGATTTCCTTTTATAGTAACAAATATCCCACTCAATAGGGTTTTAAATTAAAAATCCCATAAAGCGCAATCACTAAAATTGGTGCTAGAATACTTAAACTCATGAATTTTCTAAACTCCATGAAATAAAATCCTTCAAGAAATCCAAAAGATTCAAAATGACCTTACCTTGATTCTTCACCAAATGAAGAGATCTTTGGATCAAATGGATGCTCTTCTCTTGCTCTATCCTTTTCTCTTCTTGAACCACTTTAAAATCTCTCTCAAAAGCTAAGAAATGAAGAAACCCTAGCTCAACTCTCGTCTTTTCTCTCTCAACTACCGAAATCTCTCTTCTTTCACTCTTTGATTTGTTATTTCTCTTCTTTCTCTCCTATTTTCGTTTTTCCCCTTCTTAAAATAGCCAGCCAACATTTCTTCTTCCATTTCTACCCTTAATGAGTCCAAAAAGTCCATTTTATCGATCCTTATAAGCTTAGGTTCCTTTAACCTTAAGTGTCTTGCCAAAAACACCCTTGAACATTCTTATAACCTTAACACTTTAATTAAATCAACCTATATCATATAATCTTTCTAACCTTAACATAATAATTAACTCCAAAAACTTTTATAAAGACCTCATAATTAATATAAATCATACTTATTCATAAAGAAAAAATTTGGGGGCTAACATTTCTCCCCCTCTTAAAGAATTTCGTCCTCGAAATTCTTTCAAATGACCCTAGTTAACGGATTCAATCAATCCCTCCATGACTTATTCAGATATCACACTATATTATCTATTTTCTCAATATACTTCAGATTACTCACAATTTTCTACTTCCTAAGTCGATAACACCAATATCATATCATATCAATATTCTTATCATACTCATATATATCACATTACGAATCTAATACATCTTTAATTTATCTTTCACTTAATAATTCACATCACTATAGTAACAATACACTTAACTCTTATGTTTATTCTTTCTATATTCCATGCCTTTGGTGTTGATCCACCCAATTTATTCATCTTTCTTGAATAACTCAATTTCTAATATTGATCAATTTCACCTATCAATAAGATCTCCAATTCTAGCTTTTAACCATTTTTAGGATTTAGTCGTCACAATACAAAAGTGAATGACATTTTTTGTCATCTAACTCCTCATTTAGTATTATAATGAAATAACTATAGTAACGTTTGTGATGCTTAATGTCAAATAGAACTATACATTGATCTCATATTCCTATGAACTCCACATTTTATGCTCCTTTTTGCACTAGATCTGATAACCTCAATATCTGAATTCGTGCTTCACCACTATTGGGATTTTTGCTTAATGCATTAGATTCAACACTTACTTTATTAGGAAAATACTTATTTGTACCATCATAGTCTTTCAGTACTTATATCCATTGTCTCAATCTCGTATTCAATTCTCAACTCAAAAATTACCTCAAACTTTTATGATCTGTATATGTATATATATATCCAAGGTGTTGCTATACATATACTGTTTCCAAGCTTTCAAAGTAATTACTACTATAGCAACTCCAAATCATGTATTAAATAGTCAACTGATAGGACTTTAGTTGTCTCCATACATATGAAATCATTTTATCATGCTGCATTGGATTTTATCCAAATCTCTTATATAACATCATTCTATACTATAAATCTTCAAATCCATACGATATCATTAATATCAGTATAATTCCTTAAAATTCTCTTTACTTTCATTACTCATACGCTTTACACATTTTTCTTCACGTATTCAAACTATTCTTCTCAACTTTTCGAATACCTCTAATACATCATCAAATTTTGCTTAAATCACTTTAATCTTCAATACCATAGTACTATTAGGGCAATTGATAACTCAAACAATTATTATCAAACTCCATGTGCCCCCTGATTAGTCCTCGTAATTCCTTAAATAACTAATTCCTCAATGAGATAACATTTTCTCACGTTATTTTCAATTTCCCAATTGACTTCCTTTCTCGAATGATCTTCTCCATTCTTTCGATTTCCTCATACCTCACATTGACTTATTCTAATGTTTGCTCATCATACTAGTTTCTCTACACATTTCAATTTGTTTGCAAACTTAACTTTCTGTGGTTGTAGTACATTCATCAAGTCAAATTTCTATCTCCTGAACCTATCTACACGGAATATAACATGGACCTATATACACCTCGTAGTAGCAATTAATGTCTCCTCAAATTCAGGAATCCACCCATATAGTTTGATACTTTACATCAAACAAAATACATACATTGTCAGTAGTATATTCTACCTCTTATGCTTAAGTCTCCTTTAGGGATATGACTCCAATATTTACTTTTGAATCATTACGTATTCATTTTCGATTTGTTTTTCAATTGATCATTCTTAACATAACTATCTAATTTGTTTAATCTAATTCAATGAAATTCTTCTTCGAAAGAGGGTTTCTTGCTACTATCATCTATACTATTCTTGCAATCATTATAAATCATCTATTATCATCATCACATTATCAACTATCCCTAATACCTTAAGAGGAACGATTTCTATCCTTCTTACAAATTCATAATGTTCTAATCACCAAAACTCAATAAAGTAGTAACCATAATTACTTTCGTATATGCTTAGGTGGGTATCATCAAACTCATCCCATTTTTCCATTTATTTACCTCCAAAAATTCACCAATTTATATCTTACACAATTGATACTTTGATCTCCATTTATCCTAAACGATATTTTTTTCTCTTTATCTTTGAATTCATTACTCATAGCAACATCATCAACAATCTTAATACCATTAATATCTTTGTTGGATCGGAAAAATAAAGCATGCTATATTTGAAGAAACGGTAGATTTCAAAACTTTTAAGAAATCATTTTTCCAGTGGAAGCTACAAATTCAAATCATCATGCCAACCCATACATGATATGGTATAAGGATAATAAAAAAATAAACAAGATGAAGAGTATTACCTCTTGTTCTTCAAGGATAACAAGGTTAACAGAATCCTTTAGTGGGAAAGGAGAAGAAACGTTTAGGGGAGATTTTCTTAGAAGAAGATGAACCAAAAATGAGACTCTTTCACTTGGTAATTTCGGTTCACCCTTCCATGCAAGGAGAGAGAGTCTAAAAACTTGCAAGAAGTCTTCCTTACACTATCAAATTCAATTATGTATGGAATGGAAGAACAGAGAGGCTCCAATGCATCACTTCTTTCATTAATCAATCATAAAGCAACCAATAAATGAGACTTTCTTCATTTATCTTTAAAATGGCTATATGAAAACAACATAACCTAAAATTGAATTACCAATTCTAGTTTTTGCAAGAAGAAAGAAGGAAGATGGTCCATCCAATGTACATCTTTCTTCTTTAATCTAATGAATGCTAATAG